>CM038793.1:87871809-88002049 GCA_021764765.1 Vicia sativa | reverse complement strand
CAATGGTTTCATGTAAAGACAATGAATCTTTATTCAAGCATGGAACGATATAAGGATATGCTAAGACTCTGCCTCATCATGGTTTAGAAGAATGTTGATTATTCACACATTCTATAACGGTCTTGTACAATACAAGATTAACTATAGACGCCACTGCTGGTGGCAATCGATGGATAAACCTTATGCCGATGCGAACCAACTTATCGAAAGCATGGCCCAAACCACTAACAATGGGGAAGCGAGAGAGTTAATAGAGAAATCTCAAACAAAGGTAACAAGGTGAAGTGAACATACGGATCAAGTTAATGCTAAAGTGGAAGCTCTTACCCAAAACTAGAGAATCTTTCCATCACTCCCGCAGCCACCGTGAGCTGCAGTGATCCCAACTTGCATCTATGTGGTATTCAATCACATCCCGCCCGTATCGCCCTTTGACCGAGTACCACCGAGCAAGCTAACTACGCACAAGGAAATCCCTACAAGAATACGATAACCCTGTGTTGAAGAATCATCCAAATTTCTCGATAAAAGCAATACAAGCGTTGTATGCTCCCGGACAAGCTCCTCTACACCACCGTTATCCAAAGCTATCCCAATCATCCTAATAACGGACCCAATACTTCCAACATTCCTAGGAAATCTAACTCGAAATTATGATAGAACATTTCATTGCTTCTCAATCCTGCACTCAATAAGGATGTCTTAAATCGTAATTTACATACCAATGAGCAAATTACAATTATCCAGAAGGTCGATGCTTTAGCTACCCATAACAAGATGCTTGAAACCCGATTTCACGGTAGCTCAACAGCAAGCACCTACCGCCGCTCCCGCTGAATATTTCCGTCAACCACAACCTAACTTAAAAGACACGCTAATGCCGTGATACTAAGGAGTGGAAAAGAACTTGACGGACCTGCTGATCCAAGACTAGAAAACCCAAGAATGTATCAAGCAAGACAAGCCGAAGGAAAACGAGCAAACCGAAAGAAAAGGAAAACGAAACCCAAGAGGTCAGAAAAAGAGAAACCTATATGCCTCCACCATTCTATAAACCACAAATTCCATATCCTCGAGATTAACCAATTTAAATCGATGGGCCAATCAAGAAATTCGTGGAACTTCGAACAACTAAATATCACAATACTATCATGTAAGCCATCACCCGATGCCATCGATGCTAAATTTCTTAAGGAAATCCTATCTAACAAGAAAAGTTAGAAGATAACGGAACAAGCATTCTCACCGAATGTAGTGCTATCATTCAATAACATACTCCTAAGCTAAAAGACCCGTGTAGTTTCTCTATACCTGTAACATTGGAAAATTCATAGACAAAGCTCTATGCGACTTAGAGAAAGTATCGTTGTCATGCCTCATCTATTTGCAAAAAGTCGAAATGGGAGAACTTACACCTACAAAATGTCTGCTCAATTAGCTGACCGATCGCTTAAGATCCTCGTAGGTATATTGGAAAATTTTCCATTAGCATAGGTCAATTCATATTCGACCGATTTTATAATCATGGACATTACCAAGATTCAGCCATCTCATCATATTAGGAAGACCATTCTAGCTACAGTGGAGCTATAATTGATGTAAAGAAGGGCGACTAACATTCAAGTCGAGAGGAAAAGTGGAATTCATCCTCACTAATTTCTACAGCACCCGCCATGAATGACACTGTTATTTACTCGATATTATAGACGAAAGCGTGAGAGAGATGGAAGTTGAACAAACCACATATTCAAATAATGAAGATTGAAACCCTCCGATATTCTCAAGACTACAATTACGTAGAACCATAGAGATGATACCAAGCAAAGTCTAGCACTTACACCTAATCATATGCCATGTCCAAAGAAACCAAAGTTAGAATTGAAAGTTTTCCTAACAATCTACGATACGAATTCTTTGATACCGAACAAACTCGACTGTTATAGTGAATTCTAGTTTAGGAACTTCAAACTCGTAAACTTTTAGACGTTTAAGAAAATTCACTGCTAGGTTATAACATATCGGACTTAAAAGGAATTTGTCCTTCAATTTGTATGCACCGATTCTATTAGAAGAAGATTGCAAAACCTCCTAGAACCTCAAAGAAGAATTAATCCGATCCTCAAGACTATAGTCGAGATGAAATCAAAAGCTAATGGAAGTCGGAATTATATACCGATCTTGACAAGAAGTGGGTTAGTCCAAGACATGTCGTATCTAAGAAAAGGAGGTGTCACTGTCGTGAAAAACGCACAAGGAGAATCGATAACCCAAAGAGTAGTTAGTGGACACATAGTGTGCATTGATTATAGAAAACTGAACAAAGCTACTCGAAAAGACCATTTTCCTTTACCCTTTATTGATCAAATGTTAGAACGATTAGCCAAACACCTATATTCGCTTATTTAGATGTTATTCGGATTTTTCCAAATTCCGATTCACCCTGATGATCAAGAGAAGACTACATTCACGTGTCCCTATGGAACGTTCGCGTACGGAAGAATGCCTTTTGGATTATGTAATGCTCCCTGTCATACCCCAAAATTTGCCCTCCATCTTCTCAAGATATCCATACATCCATGCTCAAGGATTCCCAAGAGTTGATCGACAAACTTCTCCTAGCAATCAACCCAAATTAGGGTTTGGTATCTCTCAGGTCAAGATGGGCTTCCAACATCCCCAATGGTCTTCATGCCTCTTATATGCTCTCAAAGATTCTCCATGCCAAGTTTCAAGCTTCACGATCAAGTTTCTCGCATAATTGCTCGATGGTCGAAAATCACCAGATTGACAAAAGTCAATCGTGGTCAACATACACTCAAACTTCATAATTTTTGGTCAACATCCTCATTTTGAAGTTACATTCATCATTTGATCAAGGGTTGATCATGATTCATCAAGAAAACTCAAGATTTGCTCAAAAGTCAAACTTTCTAAATTGTGGTTTCTAGGTGAAAAGTCAACCGAACATTGACTCGATCATAACTTTCTCATACTTCTCGTAAATTTTCCACCACCTCTTGTTTTGAAGGAAATTCAATTCTAAAACTTCATGTCTCACAAGAATGTCCAAAAGATGCTTCATTTGAGAGGTATAGCTCAAAACATTAAGGTGTCATTTTCAAAGTCAACAAAAGTCAACTTTTGTTTTGAAGATATTGAGCATGGAAACTCCAATTGAGATGAGACAAAAATGTTGGTTAGAGGACTCTTAGACCTTTCTAAAAGTCCAAGAACACTCAAAATGTGGAAAATTGAGCAAGATACACTATTCGAAGTTGGGCAATTTTGGACAATGGTAAAGGACATTTTGGTCAAAATGCAAAATTTTCCAAATGGGCCTAAAATCTTTTGGTCCAAACTTATTCATGACATGATTTTGACCCATAAATGCTTGGCCATGGTAATTTTCTATTTTTATGATTTATATTTGAATTTTAAAACATTTAATTCAAAATTAAATCATATAAAATATGAAAATAAATTATTTTTTCAAAAGAATTGGATTTATATCTTCCTTGAAGTCCAAGAAGGCCCATGATCCTTACCAAATTCGTGATAGCATGCATATGGAAAGGAAAAATCAAATTTTTAAGAAAATTTAATTTGTTTTAAATGGAAAATATTGCACAATCAATGATCAATCTTTTTTGCTTGTTTTTTCTCTCCAAATCCTCTCTATAAATACCAAGCATCATAGCTGTACCAACAAGGGGAAACCCTAGCCCAATACACAACCCTTATGTTGCTAAATTTTTCAAGAAACTTGTGAAATTTGAATTTCAAAATCCAGCCGCCAAGGAGTTCTAAGCCTTCCATTGTGCTCCCCGAGGTTCTGTGGTCCAAAACCATCCATTACACGGTTACAATTGCCTGATCGTGCATACAACCCGCCTCCGACGGTATTTTATTGATTTTCATTTAAATTCATGCGTTGTTAATTGTTTTTGTGTGTTTGTTTGTACTCGTGATGCATTAGATCATGTTTGAACCTTACATGTGAGTCGGAACGTCCGAAACCATATTGCCATTGTTAGGTTCGAAGGTCGCTTGAATCGAGCAAATTTTATACAAGCGCTTTTAGGGCAAACGGATATCACCATTAGATTCAGAGGTTCGATTTAGGGGTAGGGTATCCTTGTTTCTTTAAATTTCGTGATTTTGTGTGTTTGGAATTATGGCTATTTGAGAGACGAACCGAGCTGTGTGGTCCGCCGCCGTTGAATGTGACCAACAGGAGGTCGGGCGTGGCGATAGCGTGTCTCGATTCGCCCATCCGCTCCACTGGGTCCACCATGCTGATCGTGGCATTGACTCATCCAACCGGACGCCGTGTTCATCCATGACCCCACGCCCAATTCATAACATCGATGACACATGGCTCAGCTTGGTTAAGGCATTCACTATTCCATCCTCTCAAAGGTCCCCTGCTCAACCATGCCAGGACCGGTTTTGCTATTTTCTTCCAAACTCATGTTTTCTTATTATTTTCATATTTTCTTTTATTTTAATATTTTATGCTTTATTTCAATTCTTTTCATAATTTTATTTCGCATTTAAAAATCATCAAAATTAATTTTCTTTGCATTATTTTCATAAAATCTTTATTTAATTTATAAAATTAAAATACAATTTTGCATGCATATTTATTTTTATTCATAATTTTGCATTTAAATCACTTTTAATTCATTTTAAATTATTAAATTGCATCCAAAAAATCCCATTTATTTTAGCATATATATATTATTTCCAGATGTAATATTTTTCATATAAAATTTGCATTTTTCTAACATTTTCTCTTGTTCGATCATATCGTATTTTCCGATTTCTCACTCTTTGCTGTTGATCCGATTCGGACATTTTCTTTATCATTTTATTTTTCCAATAATGTAATACTGTTATGGGATGTAATAGTTTAAATTAGGGTTTTATTTTCCGGAAGTTTAAATTATGTATCCGCCTCCAAAGCCATGTAATAGCAGAGACATTTACCTTCCGACTTTACATTACGATTTTAATTTCCGCACCCTATAAATTGCTAGTAACTAGGCGGTATGGCAAGATAATAACGAATATAGCCCACTAATTTGCAAGATAAAATACTTGAAATCAACACACTTTTTCACACACGCACCCTTAGGGTAATTCTCTCGCTGCCTTTGCGAATTCAAAATGGTCAAGTCCCCTAACGTAGAGGTATCCTAGCACCGCTGTTTTCCAAACAAATCATCATAGTCCCTTCGATACAAAGATCATAAGACCCACGATGTCGCCTCCGAATACATGATCTTGACCTCAATTTTCGCCTACGAAAACGATGATAGTCCTTCGAATGCTAGGATACTTCCTACAAGTTGCTTTCTATGACCATCCGATGTCCCTTCGAATGTCCCGCT
The DNA here is from genome assembly GCA_021764765.1 of Vicia sativa. Taxonomy (NCBI): domain Eukaryota; kingdom Viridiplantae; phylum Streptophyta; class Magnoliopsida; order Fabales; family Fabaceae; genus Vicia; species Vicia sativa. Next base: position 87,996,656 of record CM038793.1, on the reverse strand, counting down.
TACATCCAACGAATGGAGCTACCTACTAACTAATGGTACGGCTAGCGCTATTCTAAAGGAACGAGAAGTACGAAACGACCAATTCGAGTGGGTAATAAGTCTTTAGTTGCTTGCTCTAAACCAAATGCTTTTCACACCACACACTCTTTTTTAAAAGTTCAAACTCTTTTCAAAACGAAATATTTTAACACTTTGTATACACTCCTACATGAGTCATTACAAAGTCAAAGCGAAATGCCTTTTCAAAACATTTTGTCAAACACATGTAAAGCAATTTTAAAAGGCGATCTAGAGAACTAAGAGCCCGAGAATAAACTACGGATGGAGGTGCTAATACCTTCCCTTTCATAACCATTCTCCAACTCGTAATCTAAACGAAGGTCTTTTTTCGTATTTTTTACCTTCCTTAATTGATAAATATAAAAGTCGGTGGCGACTTTCTATCCGCACATTTATGATACAAAATCGATAAAGTCGCTTCACCGTGTTATTAACCGGCGATTGGGAGAAATAATTAAAAGAGAGAATTGCTTAGGGATTTCTAGATAACTTTTATTGCTTTTGTTTGACTTGTATGCTTTATCTTTAAGGGTTGCTTGGGTATTATATTTATGGGGATCCTACACCCGATCCGGTTTCTTTTAGGTAAGTAGCAATAAATCATCGCGACCGCTAGACGATAACTAAACGTCAACATGATGGCTACGTTAGCGTGACACTTTGGTTGTCCCGATACTCTTCATTCCCAAGTTGAAGATAGTATTTGGCTTCCGTGGTGTCACAAGGCTAACTAAACTTTTAGAACCTTAATTGACCCATCTTGGCCATTAGAAGGTAGTGAGATGGCGGCTTTGGTGCGCACTAAGGTTGGTTGATACCGATGCTACGCTCATCGAGATCTGACTTTTCGACATTTTCCGACCACTTGGTAGTCGATTGAAATAAGCGCCTACGAAAGATCAATGATGTGAGATTCCTAGAACCCGTTACTATTATAGGACAGGATGAACCAACTCAAACCTTTGGTAGGTAATCACTATACCTCATGCAAGCCTTAAACCTAAGCTCATTGTGTGAATTGCTTGTGTGTGCCAAACATGACATCATGACATCATTTGCATTGCATATCATTTCTAACTATTTCAAGGACCTAGGATTTATCTTTGCTGCTTTGTAGGAGAATTATATTTCTAGAAAGACTATCCGAATCAACTTCATGGGTATACCTTCTCCTACCAAAGAATTGGTTTTAAATTTATCATGCTCGGCTCATCAAAAGACATGGATATCTACTTGATTTGGTTATCTCTTGAAGAAGATATGATGTATGTCCTATTCCAGCTTCTTTGATCCAAAGCACCATTGCTTTACATTCCCAGATTATCGCTTGGTTCCTACCTTGAAGAGTTCTATAAGCTACTGGGGTACCTATTCTTGACCAACTGCCATTCACTCCAGATAGAAAAGGTTCCTAAGCACGTAAGACATCGATCCGCCTTACATCTTAAGCGCCGACATTGAAGCCAATTGGGAAACAAGGAGCGGAGTTAAGGGTTTACTTTCCAAGTTCCTAATTAAGAAAGCCCGAGAATTCTCAAAGCTATGAGTTTCCACGCATTCAAGACATTGTGGCCTACTGATCTATGGTTTGGTTCTATTTCCTAACTTGATCAATTCATAGATGTCAACGCCATCAAGTTGTTTCTCACCGTAATCCTGCGGCCTACTTTACTTGGAGATATTCTACATTCTTCCACACTGCATTACTAAGAGACAAGGAACTCTCATGTTATATACCGCTACTTTCAAGGTGGTTTATTTCAAGCACCTTCCTCCATCGGCTTTGAAGAATGAACAAAGATGAAGTGGTCTCAAAGGTTAATGTCACTCTCTCATTCGATATCCGTTGGAATCTTTTCTCCAAAAGGACTTCACATTCATCGAGCCAGGAGAATTCTAATGTACCGCTACTTGGTATAAGGGAGGTATTTACAACCCTTCTCAGCTCTACGCCGCTTGGTTTTGCTCGAAAAGATGGTCCACATGATATGCTTCCAAGATGTTGTGTTCGACTACAATCACGATCTCCGCATCATTACTCGACAAGGTTCATACACGCTAGCATGGTAAAGAAACCATACCAAGACTTTGGGGCACCGTAACTCCATTCCTTGGGAACCTTACTCAAATGGGTGAGAGCTCGAGCTCAAACCTCATGATGCCATTCACTGCTTTACCAAGAATTATGGAACTCATGCTATAGGTGACGACTTATCGCTCTCCATCCCGACTGCCTAACGATTTTGAAGACTTGAAGAGATCCGATTCAGCTCAAGGAGAGAGGGATACCTTTGAAGCCTGGCATATGCAAGTGAGAAGAAAGTGCTAGAGTTGACCAGCTATTTCACGAGGAGCGAAGCATCAACGCCACCGCACCAAGAGGAAGCCCATGGAGACTTAGAGCTTTGGGATTTTATGCTTTTCTTTGTTATTGTGTTGAACTATCTTTGTACTTTAAAAGAAAAGAATAATAAAAGAGTACTAATAAATGTTTGTTCTGCTTGTTTAACAAATTTAAATCTCTAAGGTCCTTGAAAACATTGCATTGCATTCGCATAAACATTGCATATCATAGCATAACATTGCATCAAGTGTACATTGAGATTGGTTTTCTCATTTGCTCGCTATTTATTTTAGCAGAATGGCTCTCGAACAGTCTCACAAAGATCTTCAAGCTCGTAATGCCTGGGCCAGCAGAGTTTACTAGCTTGGTCCAAGGCCAAGAAGATCTCAAGAAGCTCATCAACAGTAGAAGAAGGTTGTTGGTCTCCTCAACATGGGTAGACGCTACAAAGGTGGTCCTAAGAGGGTCACGGATAGAGCTCTCAAGGAAGTGTCAAGACCGAACAAAGTAATGGGGGATGGTGAAGGCAACAACAGCTTGAGAAGAACTATGATGATGGCCAATACTCGATGAAGATGATAAGTACAAACACTTGAAGACCGCTAATGTGTGGAAAACCTCAAGATGTCCGGCTGAATTTTGATGATCTAAGTCTGTTCCCCGTGTTGTGATTCCTCCCAAGTTCAAGGTTCCTACTTTTGCCAAGTATGACGGCGTGTCTTGCCCTAAGTCGATTTGAAGTCTTATGTTCGTAAGATCAATCCTCACACCGATGATGTAAAGTTGTGGATGCATTATTTTCAAGAGAGTTTGTCCTAACCCAATTGGAATGGTACTATCACTAGAGAATGACCGTATCCGTATTGGAGTGACTTGGTAGATGCTTTCATGTATAATATGAGTACAATGTGAATTGACACCCACTGCATGCAACTACAGAGCATGTCTATGGGTCGTGACGAGAAGTTCAGTATGCCTGTAAATGGAGAGATCTAGCAGAAGAGTTCACCACCCTTGTCCAATAGGAGTTGGTTGATATGTTCATGGGGACACTAACAAGCCCATTCTTCAATCATTTGATTGAAATTCTTCTCAATTGATTTACCGAATGATATTGACAGCTAGCGATCGTCGGTATCAAAAGTGGAAGATCTGTGTAGAGACATCTTCAAATGTCACAGAGATCTTTGGTGGTAAGAAAGAAACTAATGTATGGCTGGGGAAAAGTCGAGCCAAGACCGACCGTGTTTCAATCCGTGGGGCTTGTGATCTCCAATCCTACATCAAGACAATCTCAATGTAGACAACGCCAAGATAACCAACGCGCTACGAAGATGCTTTTACAAGATCAATATGTCATTGTCGCAAGCCTTGCAACACATGTTGAAAGCATAGCCGATTGCTTTGAGGGATCCTCCTCAAAATGTCAACACCTCCTCCAAGTACAATCCTAATGCTAAGTGTGCTTACCATTCCAATAGCCTGTGACATAGTAATCGATGATTGTTGGGCTCAAGAACAAGATTCAAGATATGATTGAAGCTAAGGATTGAATTTGATCCTCCCGCTGAGACTCCGAATGTGATCAACGCCTATGCCTAACCATGACAAGGGTTCCAATGTCACAGGACGATACTTATGTTTCAAACATAGATGACTTGACCATTCCTCCGATGATCATAAGAAGAATTTGTTGTGTTTTGTCAACCCAGATGCCCAGAGAACTGTCTGGTGCCCATCCGCTACCGATGGTGTGCTTGGTTGAGAAGACGTTCGGTATGATGGATAACCGTGAGATACTATTTCAAACCACCGTGCGTTGCGTGTGAAGAAATGTCTAAGTTGAAGATTGACAATGCAAACGAAACTGCATCATCTGTGGTGGGACACCTTGGGGCAGCCAAGGAAAGTATGATTACATGGTGAAGTACACTATTCCCCGAGAGTTACAAGATTCCTATTGAAGATGTTAAGGCACGGATGGGGTGACGATTTGTAAGACTATGCCGATGTTAACACAATAAGGATTTCCTCACGATCCCGGCCTAGAGTGGCACCTCTCATTATCACTTCCCAAGGCCGCCCATATTCCTCCGATAAAGCTATCCTCGAACTATGGAGCCGATGTTTACTATATCATGGCCAAGCAAGACCCTCGACCATTGAAGATCTTATCGTTGAAGCTACCATTCTCGACATTGACAACATCACTGGATCCGTAAGGTGACTCAACCGTGGGTATTCTCTCCATATCTCTCCTCCAAAGACCTCATGACTCCAACTCGCATTCCAAATATTCAATCCATTCCCCAAGCTAGAGGGAAAGAACCAAAGGACTCATCCCGCTCAACCGTAGTACCAAAGGAAGTTATCAAGACACCCAAACAAGAAATGGAGGAAATTCTAAAGATTATCAAGAAGAGTGACTACAATGTTGTGGAATTGGGACAGACCATTCAAAATCTCCATGCTTGCTCCTCGCTTGTGCTCGAGGCTCATGCTAACGCCTTGGTGAAGTTTATGAAGAATGCTCACGTACCGCAAGACACTACCACTGATCAATTTGAAGTTTGTATTGCTAGCCTGGCTGCCAACAACGGCCTAGGCTTCTCTGATGCTGATTTGACTTCGCCGAAGGAAACACAACAAAGCTTACACATCTCTTGAATGCAAGGGTACTACATCGCCTCATGTTTTGGTAGATACCGGGCTCTGCTCGAATATCCTTCCGAAGATTGCTTTTTATCGACTTGATGTCGAAGGGTTGGTTCTGAGACCCAGTGACATTATTGTGAGAGCTTTTGATGGTTCTAAACGAACAGTGCTTGGAGAGCTCATCCTGCCTGTTAAAGTCGGGTTCCCGCACTTTTAACTCCACTTTGTCATGGACATCCGTCCAGCCTACTTCTGCCTACTTTGACGCCTGGATACATGGGCAAAGTCATACTTACCTTGCATCGAAACTCCCGTGAAAGGGAAGGTTGTTAAGATGTGGTGAAGAGGAATATATGGTCACCATCTACAATCATTCCGATACCTCGGTGGAGGGTGAATTCTTTGAGACTCCTGCTGCTTTTGAACAATACCTGCAGTCATGCCTGCTGACTCTCCCGCTACTCCCGGTTACACAAGCTCCGCCTAGGATGGCCTCGTTGAAAGATGCTCAAGCCGCCGCTGAAGAAGGTAGCTCTATTTGGGTCAGCTCCCCATCTTCCTTTTAAGTCCGACAAGACCGGTTTAGGCTTCACCATCAGGGTCAAGATGATACCGCGAACGCGGGCCAACTTCCTTTCCGATCAGCCGTGGAATCCATGCTATAAGACGACGACAACGACTTCGACATCGCAAGTGGATCTTCCAACCCGCATCATGGGCTCAAGAATTGAAGATCAAGACGCCATACCAATCTCCTTTAGTCGAGTAATTGCTTTTGTTTTGTTTTGCTTTTCGTATTTCTTTATGTTTTGAGCAATAAACTTTGAAAGTTTTGCTTGCCCGGGCATCATGGCTCGCTCATGAGGGTTATTATCTCTGTTTATGCTGCTTTCATTCAATAAATTCATGAACTTTTGCATTCAATTGTTTGTTTTCTTTACTTTATCACCCCTTCAAAAGCTATGTGTTCTTACACACACCCACGTGATACACCGCAAAATCACTCCGAATCCGTTAATAACAACCTATGCTATTGCTAAATATGACTTCGATAATCCGATCTACCAAGTCAAGACGAAAGTGAGGAAGATTGTGAAGTCAGGAGAACTTTCCAGACTGCTACAATGGAAGAGCGAGTTATACAGCCACATCAAGAGCAAGTCGAGGTTGTGAATTAAAACCGACGAAGACAGTAAAAGAGATCAAGATAGGAGCGGTCTTAAGAACAGCACAAAGAAAGGTTGATTCAGATGCACGGGACTATATTGAGGTTTTTGCTTTCATACGAGGACATGCCAGTTTAGACATTGATATTGTGGTACACCGATTGCCGAAAAAGAAGGTTTTTCCCAAAGAAATGTAAGGTTCGTCGCATGCGCCCCGAAATGTCGAGAAAATCAAAGCCGGGTTATAAAATGCCTAATGCCGCTTTAGCCGCTACCTCTTATCCTTGGTTGCAAATGGTACCACTTCATAAGGATGGCAAGGTACAAATGTGTGGATTACAGAGACCGAACAAAGGCAACCGAAAGACGATTTTCCACTTTCATATCGATGTTCGTTGACAACACCGCCAAAGACAAGGTTTTCCTTCATGGATGGTTTCTCCGTTACACCGATCAAATGGCTCCAAGACATGGAGAAGACTACTTTTGTTACATTGGGGTACTTTCATACAGTTATGTCGTTTGGATCAAGAACGCAGCGCCACTTATCGTCAAGCATGGTGACATTGTTTCATGACATGATTCATCACGAGATAGAGGTCTACGCCGACGACATGATAGCTCGCGCCTACGATCAAGAAGAACATCTAGATCATTTGCGTAAACTGCTCGACAGTTGAAGAAGTATGATTGAGACCGAATCCCAACAAGTGCACCTTTGAGTCGATCCGAAAACTCTTAGGTTTGTTGTCGTAAAGGTATTGAGGTTGACCCCGCCAAGGTCAAAGCTATTTAAGAGATGCCGCCCCTGCACCGAGAAGGAAGTTAGAGGTTTCTCACGACTAAACCATTCTGTGTTCATTGCACACCTAATCGCTACTTGTGAGCCAATCTTCGTTACTAAAGAAAGATCAAGTAGCGGAATGGAACCATTATTGCCGATCGCTTTTGATAAGATCAAGGAGTACCTATGTAATCCTCCCATACCGATACCACCCGCCAAGGAAGACCTCTTATCATGTATCGACAAAGGTTAGAGAACTCAATGTGTGTTGGGGCAGACGAGTCCTCGAAAAGAGCATGCAATATACTACCTTAGCAAAAATTTACCGACTATGAAACAAGATACTCACAAATGAGAAAACTTGTAACGCTTTGGTCAATGCTCACGACTAAGACAAAGATATGTTGACTCACACTACCTTGATTTCAAGATGGATCCGATAAAATATATATTTGAGAAACCAGCTCTCCTAAGAATAGCAAGATGGCAAATGATCCCCGACCGAATATGACATCCAAGACACTTCTCAAAGCGATCAAAGGGAGTGTAGTAGCCGATCATTTGGCTCATCAAGCCGTGAGATGACTACGCTATGCGCTTCGACCGCATTTAAGATGTTCTACTAGTCATCGATTGCTAAGAACTGTGGACCGATCAAGGACCCGAACAAGGATCCCGATGGACCATGGTCTTTGATGGAGCCTCAAACTCACTTGGCAATGGCATTGGCGCCATCATTACATCTCCCACAAAGTGATATATTCTTTCATCACAAATTATGTTTCAGCTTGCACTAACAACATGGCCGAGCACGAAGCGTGCATCATGGGTCTTAAAGTCATATTGACTTAAGAATCAAGTTCTTACAAGTGTATGGAGACTCAAATTTTAGTGATCACCGATTAAAGGCGAGTGGATACAAACATCCAAATCTCATCCTGCATCGAGAGCATGTTCGAGTTTGATCCCCTAATTCAAGAGATTACTTTCAATCATATTCCACGAGAAGAGAATCACTGCAAGACGATTAGCTACTATGTCATCTATGTTCAAGGTCGATGGGACAACGAGGCCCCTGATCATCATTGAGAAGTTCATTTAACCAAAGAGATTGTTATGAGCTTGACGTAAGAGAAACCTTGGTATTATGACGGAAGAGGTATCTTGAGACTCGTGAATATCTCCAGGGCATCTCATAATGATAAGAAGTTCATGAGAAGATTTGCATCCAAATTCTTCCTGCAACAAGATCTTATACAAACGCAACCACGACTTGTGTTTACTCCGTCAGGTGTACAGCAGAAAAGAATGCGTATCATGGAAGAGTTACACGGTTGCATTTGGTACCCACCAAAGGACATATGATGACTAAGAAGATTTTGAGAACAAAGTTACTATTGGTCCACCATGGAAGTCGATTGTCATCAGTACGCCCGATCTTGTCACAAGTGCCGATTTATGCAGACAGCACACGCATTCTCCAAAGACTCGAATGTTCTAACAGCCTTGGCCTTTGCAATGTGGGCATTGATATGATCGAGAAATCAAGCCCACCGCCCAATGGACATCGCTTCATCCTTGTGGCAATCGATTACTTTACCAAGTGGGTAGAAATTTCGTCGATCTCATATTAAGAATGTGTGGCTCGATTCATCAAGCATAATCTTATCTGCTTGGTATGGCACTCCCGAAAGGATTATCATGGATAACGGCTCTAATCTCAACAACAAGATGATCACCGAACCGCACGCAGCTCAAGATCAAGCATCACAACTTCTCCTTATCGGCCTAAGATGAATATAGCAGCCGCCAACAAAAACATTAAGAAGACGTAAGATGACCGTGACTTACAAGGATTGGCATGAGATGTTACCATTTGCTCTTCATGGTTATCGTGACCACAAGACGGACATCCACAGGGCAACCCATTCTTCTCAGATATGGTATGGAAGCCGCTCACCCATCGAGGTTCGATACCTCAACCGTAGTCCTCCAGAGGCGTAGTTAGGCGAAGACGACAGTCCGACTCGCCTTGACCGATTAACTTGATTGATGAGAAACGACTGCCATCCATCCGCCATGGACGATTTATCGTAAACTAATGATCGAGCATTTAACAAGAAGGTCAAGCATCAAGTCTACCAAGTCGGTGATCTAGTAGTCAAGCGCATCATTCTTCCACAAGGTGATCCTGGGGAAAATGGACTCCCACCCACGAGAGACCATTTGTAGTCAAGACAAGATTTTTCCGGCGGAGCTATGATATTTAGCACCATGGATGGTGAAGACTTCCACACCGTGAACGCACATAGTCAAAAATACTACGGATAAAAGAGACCCGCTAGGTCGACTGGCCTAGGCAAAAGTAAGGAGTATCCCGGGAACCAAAAGTTCTGCAAAAGTTAAGGATATATACAAAACATGTACACCCTGCAAGTCGAAACTCGGAAAAGGCGGCTTGGGCAAAAAGGGTATCCTAGAGACCTAAACCCGAAGGGCGTGTCTAGGCAAAAGTTAGGGATTTGTAATTGACTATGTCTCTTCCAGATCACCGCCTGCACTACTATCAAGATTCAAGATTCAAAATGAAGATCACCTACTCACTTTCAACGATAAAGGAGATGAGATAGTCTAAATATATGAGTACTAGTATAGTTGGAACTTAACGAGATTGTTTCCAGATAGATTTTACCTTTCTTGTGTACAAACTACTTGGCCACGCCACCTTTCAAATAAACGCAAGCTTCTTTCTCTTTACAATTTTTGTTGTTGTCGCATAATAAGTCCAACGCTTGTTTTGAATGACTATACGATTTGACAATAAGAATCTAATCACAAACATACGAAAAGCTTATACAAAAGTAGTTACTACAGTGCTCTAGGAATTGAGATGACGACGAAGGTCACCAAAAACATTCCCCACAGAACATAATCCCCGCAGAGGTGTCACTACTAAATCTCCTCCATGAGTATGTGTTAATCCAAGCAAGATTCCACTCAACCAAGCAGTTACACGGTCTCTAAGCAAGAACCCTTCACCCCAAATAAGGTATTTATCCCCGCTGGTATCTCTCATTCTTCTTTTTTCCTCAGCAGAGTGATCCGATTCAAACTTAGTCGATAGTGCATCAAGAAACTACATCTTCATCCCCCACCAGAGATTACAACGGCTCCCTGACTCTTCCAACCCGGTCTCCCTAAGAACTATCAAATGCCTCCAAATGAGATCTACACCCGTAATCCCAAAGAGAGCGCCTCCTAAATTTCCTCAACAGGATCTACATACAAGGTCCCCAACGGATCGCCTCCCGATTCTCCTCGCAGGTCTATATGAGATCTCCAACAACGAGCCTCAAATTCTACCTTCCTCAACAATATCTAGGCCCAAGACTTGGTCGATAGTGCATCGGAGGAACCGGATATCTTTCTTTCCTTCAAAAGCTGGTTTCACTTATTCAATTCCCAAGCGTGTCGAAATCCTCAAGTAATATCCGATCTTCTTCAAGATGGATATGTTTTGAAATACCACAACATCTATCATTCATACATTACTCATAAAGTCATAATTCATGCATATGTCATTCATATACACCGTCATGCATCATACTTTGCATAAAACTAACCAATATTCTATCAAAGTTCTCTGTTTTTTCAAAACAGTAACAGCCACTGACGCAAACAGTCCAGATTAAGCCCCAATCGACGGAAAACTATCCAAAGACCGCCCTTGGTTGTCCTCCCGACGATCGTCCAGGATTAAGCCCCGAATCGACGGAAAACTATCCGAAGACCGCCTTGGTTGTCCTCCGACGACCGGGTCCAGATTAAGCCCCGAATCGACGGGAAAACTATCTCGAAGACCACCGTTATCCTCCGATAACAGCAATGGATCAACACCGATGCACAACAGGAAGATATCCCATTTTGCCAACTACAACCTCCTCGTAGTAATCAGCACGAAGATTTATTCGATCCTTATTATAAATGACTACAGAGTTCAGCGACGACTCATTGCCTCGGATGGCATCTTAAGCCCATCTCCGACTACTTATCAACATTTCTCCGCTTTCAGAATGTTGCATATTTGGTTAAAAAATCAATGCAAATCAATAACTTCATTCAAAGATGAGCACGAAGTCTAACGTGACACTCTCCTGATGGCATCTTAAGCCCATCTCCATGCTCCTTCCAGAAATGACTACAGAGCCTAGCGTACGGCTCACTCCCCAGCATCGACCTTTCCAGATGGCATCTTAAGCCCATCCCCGTCAATTCTCCTATCAATAATCTTGAGTCTAACGCATGACTCATTCTCCAGCTTCTCCAAATGGCATCTGTAAGCCCATTCCCGCATCATCACCAACCGCGAGTGCAAATTTTCAGTGAGCTAGTGTTCAATCATCTTCACCTCCGTGTCACGAAGACCGCGGTCAATCTAACCTTCCAAAGACAAGAAGATTGAACAGTGGGCAGTCATTATACCCCAAAATTTGCCCTCCATCTTCTCAAGATATCTCATACATCCATGCTCAAGGATTCCTCAAGAGTCGATCGACAAACTCTCTCCTGTGCAATCAACCCAAATTAGGGTTTGTATCTCTCTCAGTCAAGATGGGCTTCCAACATCCCCAATGGTCTTCATGCCTCCTCATATGCTTCAAAGATTCTCCATGCCAAGTTTCAAGCTTCATGCATCAAGTTTCTCGCATAATTGCTCGATGGTTGAAAATCACAGTATTGACAAAAGTCAACTGTGGTCAACATACACTCAAACTTCATAATTTTTGGTCAACATCCTCATTTTGAAGTTACATTCATCATTTGATCAAGGGTTGATCATGATTCATCAAGAAAACTCAAGATTTGCTCAAAAGTCAAACTTTCTAAATTAGGGTTTCTAGGTGAAAAGTCTACTGAACTTTGATTGATCATAACTTTCTCATACTTTCTCAAAAAATTTTCCACCACCTCTTGTTTTGAAGGAAATTCAATTCTCTACAACTTCATGTCTCACAAGAATGTCCAAAAGATGCTTCATTTGAGAGGTATAGCTCAAAACATTACGTGTCATTTTCAAAGTCAACAAAAGTCAACTTTTGTTTTGAAGATATATTGAGCATGGAAACCCAATTGAGATGAGACCAAAAAGGTTGGTTAGAGGACCTTAGATCTTTCTAAAAGTCCAAGAACACTCAAAATGTGGAAAATTGAGCAAGATACACTATTCAAGTTGGGCAATTTTGGACAATTGCACAAAAGGACATTTTGGTCAAAATGCAAAATTTTCCAAACGGGCCTAAAATCTTTTGGTCCAAACTTATTCATGACATGATTTTGACCCATAAATGTTAATATGGTAATTTTCTATTTTTATGATTTATATTTGAATTTAAAACATTTAATTCAAAATTAAATCATATAAAATATGAAAATAAATTATTTTTTCAAAAGAATTGGATTTATATCTTCCTTGAAGTCCAAGAAGGCCCATGATCCTTACCAAATCGTGATAGCATGCATATGGAAGGAAAAATCAAATTTTAAGAAAATTTGATTTGTTTTAAATGGAAAATATTGCACAATCAATGATCAATCTTTTGCTTGCTTTTTTCTCTCCAAATCCTCTCTATAAATACCAAGCATCATAGCTACCAAGGGGAAACCCTAGCCCAATACACAACCCTTATGTTGCCAAATTTTTCAAGAAACTTGTGAAATTCAATTTCAAAATCCACCAGCTTCAAGGAGTTCTAAGCTCCATTGTGCTCCGAGGTTCCTGTGGTCCAAAACCATCCATTACACGGTTACAATTGCCGTGATCGTGCTATACAACCCGCCTCCGATTTGGTATTTTATTGATTTTCGATTTCTTAAATTCATGCGTTGTTAATTGTTTTTGTGTGTTTGTTTGTACTCAGATGCACATTAGATCATGTTTGAACCCTCATGTGAATGGAATGTCCGTAAACCATATTGCCATTGTTAGGGTTCGAAGGTCGCTTGAATCGAGCACTTTATACAAGCTTTTAGGGCAAACGGATATCACCATTGGATTCTGGAGGTTCGATTTAGTAGGTATCCCTTGTTTCTTTAAATTTCGATTTTGTGTTTTGGAATTATAATATCGGAGAGAAGACGACTGAGCTGGGTCTGGCCGCTGAATGTGTTGACCGGCGAGGAGGTCGGGCGTGGCGAGATAGCTGCCCGATTCGCCCATCCGCTCCACTGGGTCCACCATGCCGATCGTGGCATTGACTCATCCAAACAATGACGGTGTTCATCCATGACCCCACGCCCAATTCATAACATCAGACACATGGCTCTGCTTGGGCATTCACTATTCCCGTATCCTCTCAAACCCCTGCTCAACCATGCCAGACCGGTTTTGCTATTTTCTTTCCAAACTCATGTTTTCTTATTATTTTCATATTTTCTTTTATTTTAATATTTTATGCTTTATTTCGCATTTAAAAATCATCAAAATTAATTTTCTTTTGCATTATTTTCATAAAATCTTTTTTTAATTTATAAAATTAAAAAATACAATTTTGCATGCATATTTATTTTTATTCATAATTTTGCATTTAAATCACTTTTAATTCATTTTAAATTATTAAATTGCATCCAAAAAATCCCAAAAATTTATTTTAGCATATATATATTATTTCCAAGATGTAATAATTTTCATATAAAATTTGCATTTTTCTAACATTTTTCTCTTGTTCGATTCATATCGTATTTTCCGATTTCTCACTCTTTTACAGGTTGATCCGATTCAGACGATTTTTCTTTATCATTTTATTTTTCCAATAATGTAACTGTTTATGGGATGTAATAGTTTAAATTAGGTTTTTATTTTCCGAAGTTTAAATTATGTATCCGCCCAAAGCCATGTAATAGCGAGACATTTACCTTTCCACTTTACAATCCGCATTTTAATTTCCGCACTTATAAATTGCTAGTAACTAGGCGTGTATGGCAAGATAATAACGAACATAGCCCACTAATTTGCAAGATAAAATACTTGAAATCAACACACTTCTTTCACACACGCACCCCTTAGGGTAATTCTCTCTCGTTGCCTTTGCGAATTCAAAATGGTCAAGTCCTCGAACGTAGAGGTATCCTAGCACCGCTGCCTTCCAAACAAATCATCATAGTCCCTTCGATACAAAGATCATAAGACCCACGATGTCGCCTCCAAATACATGATCTTGACCTCGATTGTCGCCCACGAAAACGATGATAGTCCCTTCGAATGTGCTAGATACTTCTACAAGTTGCTGCTCTATGACCATCCGATGTCCCTTCGAATGTCCCGCTTACATCCAACGAATGGAGCTACCTACTAACTAATGGTACGGCTGGCGCTATTCTAAAGGAACTTAGAAGTACGAAACCACCAATTCTCGAGTGGGTAATAAGTCTTTTAGTTGCTTGCTCTAAACCAAATGCTTTTCATACCACACACTCTTTTTTTAAAAGTTCAAACTCATTTCAAAACGAAACATTTCCGAACACTTTGTACACACTCCTACATGAGTCATTACAAAGTCAAAGCGAAATGCCTTTTTCAAAACATTTTTGTCAAACACACAGAAAGCAATTTTAAAAGGCGATCTAGAGCAACTAAGAGCCCGTAGAATAAACTATGGATGGAAAGGGGTGCTAATACCTTCCCTTTTCATAACCATTCTCCGAACTCGTAATCTAAATGAAGGTCTTTTTATGTACTTTTACCTTCCTTAATTGGATAAAATAAATTCGTGGCGACTTTGCTATCCAAGACATTTATATACAAAATCCTACAAAGTCGGCTTCACCGTTTACACTCCCGCAACCTTTCAACGATGTATGATGGCTATCTTCGCAGCATTTCATTGACAACATCATGGAAGTGTTTATGGACGCCTCTCCGTATGTGGACAAAGCTTTGAAGGATGTCTATCAATTTAGAGAGTGTTTTAGAACGATGTGAAAGTAAACCTTGTGCTCAACTGGAAAAATGCATTTAATGGTCGAGAAGGAATCGATTTTGACATGTTATTTCCAATAAAGGAATTGAAGTTGATAAAGCTAAGATCAAGTGATTAAAGAACTCCAACCACCCAAGACCGCTCGAGATACGGTTTTCTAGGACACGTGTTTTACCGACGCTTTATTAAAGATTTCAAAATTACCAAACCACTTACCGCCTATTAATGAAGGATGTCGAGTTCATATTCGATGACAATTGTCTCAAAGCTTTGAAACCCTTAAAGTCAAGACTTATTTCTCGCACCAATCATGCAACCGCTCGATTGGAGATTACCTTCAAATCATGTGCGATGCAAGTGATTACGCAGAGGCGCAGCTTCTTGGACAAAGAAAAGAAAAGAAGCTTCACGCAATTTACTACACCAGCAGAACGCTAGACTCAACCGTATGAACTACGCCACAACCAAAAAGAACTCCTAGCCGTGGTCTTCTTGACAAATTTCGTTCTACCTTGTAGGAGCAAAATCATCATATATACGGATCACCGCTATCCGATATTTACTTACAAGAAGGATGCAAACCCATTCTCCGATGGATCTTACTTTACAAGAATTCACTTGGAAATTAGAGACAAGAAAGGAATGTAAAACGTCAGAAGGATCATTTATCCCTTAGAACGTAAAACCCAAACAAGTGCTAATTAACGATGATTTTCCGTATGAACATCCGATAGCACATATGATGTTTACCTAGCTCTCATTGGATTTAAATAAACCGTAAGTTAAGGAAGTCGTGCATTGACATGACCATTGATTGCCATGGTATGTCGACATCGTTAATTATTTAGCCGGCGCTTCCACCGATTTAACTTACCAACAAAAAGAAATTCTTCCATGATCTCAAGAGTTACTATTGGGACGAGCCACTTTTATTCAAACGAGGACTGATGGAATTTTCCTCACAGTATACCCCGACTAAGAAATAGAAGACGCTATTTCCCAGTCATTCATCTCCTTATGGCGGACATGCTAGCACCTCTAAAACGGTGCTGTATTCTCCAAGTCGGCCTTTTTCGCCTAACTTGTGGAAGGATGTCCACATCGCCGCGAAATCGTGATCGCCGCCAACGCACCTAAGAATATCTCAAGACGCGATGAAATTTCGTAAAGGAATACTAGAAGTTGAAGTCTTGATGTTTGGGGAATAGATTTCATGGGACCTTTCCCATCTTCTTTTGAAACAAGTTTATACTCAGAGTCCAATTATGTTTCAAAATGGATCGAGGCAATAGCTTCTCCTACAAATGACACACGAGTGGTGATAAAGCTTTTTAAGAATATAATTTTCCCGCATTTTGGTGTTCCTCGACTTGTTATTAGTGATGGTGGATCTCATTTTATTTCGAAGATATTTGATAAATTACTATCTAAATATGGAGTGAAACACCGCGTAGCAACACCTTATCATCTGCAAACTAGCGGACAAGTCGAAGTTTCAAATAGAGATTAAACAAAATATTAGAAAAACGCTATATCTCGAAGATTGGTCATCCAAGCTTAACGTAAGCTTTTAGGGCTTATAGGACAGCTTACAAGACTCCTATTGGAACTACACCTTTCAAACTTGTTTACAGAAAATCATGTCATCTCCCGGTAGAATTAGAGCATAAAGCTTATTGGGCAATAAAGACACTCAATATTAATTACACCGGCCGTCAGCAGAAACGCATCCTATTTACATACGAACTAGAAGAATTAAGACTAGACGCTACGAAAATGCTAAATATACAAAGAACTAACTAAAAAATGGCATGATAAGCTTATCTCGTAAAGAATTTAGTGTGAGACGCCGTATTTTATTTAATTCTAGACTTAGACTCTTCCTCGGAAAACTTAAATCTAGATGGTCGTCCTTTCGATATTACAAAAGTATTTCTAGCGGAGCAAGAGAAATTAAAGATAGAAATAGTGCCCCATTTATTGTAAACGGGCAATGGTTAAAACAAGATTATCGATAGATAATAAGGATTATACGAATAAGCTAAAACTCGTAGAACTGCCACCTATTTCTCCCGACTAATCTTTCACTAAGTATTTCGTCAGGCTTACGACGTTAAAAACATCGCTTCATGGGAGGCAACCCATTTTATTTGTTTTTGCTTGCTATTTTGTTTGTATTCTCTGTTTTATTTCTTTTACAATTTGCTATTTTTCATTTTTAAAACTTTTTATAAAATGTCACGATTTCAAACAATTTTACTTGCCACAGGATCTTTGAAAAGTCTTTTTCTCTTTAATTTCTCCTCTACTCTGTTTCCCGTTTTAATTTTGCTATGGATCCTCCGCAGAACTTTATGGAAACCACCTTTAGAGGTAGAAACCAAAGAAGACGATTTGAGGCTTTGTCTCAAGAGACATCGCTTAACCCTCAGATCATGATGAACCCACTATGGACACTTTAGGCATTACCGATGTTGTTTACTACATGTTTAACCAATTGGGATGGGAGAAAGCACACCTGAAAAATAGGTTTATCACTTACCGAGAGCTTACCCTTGAGTTCTTGAGTTCTTTAGTTTACATCTCTGAACACGGTGTCGGAGCCAGAAAAGGAATCATCACCTTCGACTTTTGGTATTGAGTTCACCTATAACCATAGGGACTTAGTCGCTTTATTAGGATTCCCATGGACCCTTAGCTTTTACTACCCCGAGGCGGATTTATTGATTTTGAGTGGATTACCGGGTACTTTAACCGGAAACTATCATCCTGACCCAGAAAGTATGGATCACAATGAGATACATAACCCAGCTATCCGTTATTTCCATAGGATTCTTGCCCACACTCTGTTTGGAAAAGAACAAAACCAAAATGTTGTATCCAAGGATGAGTTATCTCTGCTTTATTGTATGAACCTAGGACGCCCTGTCAATGTTGTCCCGCTCCTGATGAAGACCTTTACCCGCATTAGTGAGGACCCTAATGTTCCTATCAGTGTGGGAGGATTAGTTACAATGATTGCAAATGCTCTTGGACTTCGTTACCAACTTAATAACTGTGCACCATTTGGATCAATTAGGCCTATGAACATTGATTTCTGTTTCAACAACCAGATAATAGGAAATTTAGGCCCTGCACCTTATGATTACCTGATAAGAAACGAAGTTGTTACTCTTTTTACCCTTCCGAACCATGCTCGAGTAAGTGTCCATAACCGTGATAATTGGTTGTATGAATTGAATCCACCTGACCACCCCTCAACACCAGAAACACCACAATCATATTTTGTTGCTGATAATTTCATGTCCGAAATGAAATGATCCCAAACTCCTCCCGTTACCATGACTTTACAAATATGGCTGAAGCACAAGTAGCCCCTGACATAAACCGAGGAGAATACACTACACAATTAAACACCATTCTGACTACTTTGGATTCTTACAAAACTGACATTGATGGAATAAAGAATGAATTGAAGACTATGCGTTTGGATCTTATTGGTTTAACTGACATCACAAAGGAGCAATTTATAACATCACCAAGGCTTTAGAGATATTAAAAGAAAAGATTGATGAAGTGCCTAGTTCTAGTTTAGTTTTTCGCTTTTCGCTTTTTCAATTCTTAGTTTTTAGAATTTTCCCATTCTGTTTTGTTTCTAGGTAGTTTTAATTCTTTATTAAATCATTACATTTCAATTTACAAGTCATTTACTTTCTGTCAAAAAGAACAAGTTACTCAATTTGAATTAATGCAATTGTTTGTTTTCAATTTTAAACTTACATTCATTATTCTATTTACAATGTTTTATGGTTTTCTACTCTATTGCGAATTATATATTGGATTATATGTTGAATGAATTAATGTTGTGTTTATGTTGGAATGCCTGAGATGTTCTACTTTCTATAAAAATATTACTCTGTGCAATTGTGTTTCGTGGTCATAAAAATTGCAAAATTTGTAGTCGCACGATCGTTTCAACCCCCACGACCGCCACACGCCTTTTCAATACGCTGCGCCTAGGTGTTACGACTGAACACGAGTTACATCAAGAACCTCATAGCGTAACGCCTTTTCTTCTTCCCTCAACCTTTCTCTCTTCTTCTTCCATAACTCCCCAACCGTCCCACTCCATCCATTAACTATCCATTAACCCCATTCAACCCACCACTAATCCCTCTCAATTTTCAAACTTCCCACTATCTCCTTTCACTATATATACTCCCATTACCCGTATCATCCTCTCATTCACTCATTCACAAACCATACCCATTCTCACTCAAACACTCTTGCATGCAAATGGCGCACAATCTCCAACCTATTCCTGGCATTACCCTACGTGATGGTGACCAAGGCGAGACCCAACGTGTTAAGTTTTTGAAATTCCAATGTCGAGGACTATACCCCACTAGGTATGTTGACACTGACTGCCTGAGAGATCTTGGTTTGCTTGGAGGTGTTCAGCGCCTTCTTCAGAGTGTCAACTTGTGGAACCTATGTAGCCACCCCAACCCACATACGAGAACCTCACTCGAGTTCCTCGCCCTTTGCTACATCACTCCACCGGTTCAACAAACCAACTTCTCGTGTTGCGGTTTTCGCATATTCGGTACCGAGCACGAGTTCTCTGCACGCTGTCGACAATTGCTTGATTTCTGCACCGATGAAGGTTCCCACCTGTGCCCGACAACTTTGGAGAAGAGTCTTCAACCTTTGGCATAGCCTCACCAACAACCGCACACCTCATATGATCACCCTCAATGCCACCCAACCATAATCCGCGACACGCTACTTCCACCGTGATCCCGTGGTAATACAATCTTCGCAAGAGATAGCAACCACAAGCTCAACTCCAAGGAGCTATTTTTCATGCATCAGGCATTCTCGGTCGAAAATCAACGCCGACCCTTCCTCATGGCCCATATTCATTCCATCTGCACTGAGGCGGCAAACCTTTCTATTTCGGAGGGCTTGTCACTTCTTGCTTTGACATCGAATCATGGTGACACCTTGCTCATCTATCATCCCGAGCATCGGTTCCGCTACCTTGGATCATTGCAAATCAGCCCACCTCATCCATGAGCTGGACGACGGAAAGTTCCATCCAAAGGATACGTAACAAAGTTTACACTAACATTGTTTTATTTTGCAGGACCGAATCGATCTCGTAACCGAGCCAATTGGCTATTTAACCTTGAAGGCCCAAGGCCATGTCGC
This sequence comes from Vicia sativa, assembly GCA_021764765.1. Taxonomy (NCBI): domain Eukaryota; kingdom Viridiplantae; phylum Streptophyta; class Magnoliopsida; order Fabales; family Fabaceae; genus Vicia; species Vicia sativa. The sequence continues at coordinate 87,976,457 of CM038793.1, read as the reverse complement.
TACTCAAGAAGAACCTCATGTCGGCCCCACCGATGAGATGTGAAGAATGGATAGAGCTGCTCGCAAGCGACATCCCTGAGTCTTCCTCTGCTCCGCCACCTCCATCTTTTGACGAGCTCCTCCGAGCCATTCATCATCAGAACCTTTTGAATGCCAAAACCGAGAGGTTGCATCAGGAGCATTTCGACGTTTTACTCGCGCAGAATGCCCAGATCCTGAGTGGTCAACGCTCGACGAATGAAAGACTTGATGAAGTGCTGAGCGAGCTTAATGCTTTGCAGATGGATGTTACATCTCTTGGACCCCAGAGCACTGACTCTAAAGCTACTCCCTCCAGAAGGTCACGAACCCGCCGCGTGGTCGCCAGAGTCTTCTTTTCGTTGTTTTGTTTTCCGATGTATTTTAATTTAATCCTCGTTATATCATAACATTGAGACAATGTTTGATATAGTGTGGGAGGAGTACTGCATTCTTATTTCAGAACGAGTAATTTCATTTCCATTTTAGTAATATTTCGTTATTTCATTTTCTCCCTGTTTTATTCAGCCATACCAAAATTTTTCGCCTTTTACATTCGCATAATCGTTAGTTACCTACTTTAACTAAAATCTTAGTTAGAAGGCCAGAGCGATCCGACGTGAACTATACGTTATGACACCTTTGACTCCCTACTACGCTAATCGCCTCCATTTTCAATATACAAATACTTTGAGTTTTGAGTCTTAAATTAGCCCCTAGTTTATATTAGCAATGGCACCGCCTTAGCACAAGCCACGTGGAACCGATGAACATAAGTGGATGATCTTGCTAATTGTTTTAAAAAGCATGTTACATGCTTTAAGAAAATAGGTAATGCACCAATTAAATTGGGCGATCCTCACCCGATCGTTTAATCCAACGGATGCAAAAGCTTTTACTAAGTAAATACGTGAATCCATTGTTTAGGTGGTTTAGAAGCATCCGGTACTAAACCGTAGGCGTATCACGGTTTGATCCCCGCATCTTGCAATTGATAAAAAGGTTGCCTACATAATTGTGCCGTAAACCGCTGTGTTTTGACTGTAACCACTAATCGGCTATTCTACTACGTATGCGTAAGGATAATGGGCTTAATGTGATTGCGCAAGAACAAAACCGGTGAAATAGGAACGAGAAACCTGAGTTGAATTATAACAAGATAATTGACGCTTCGCTTAAAACGGATAGTCGCCGATCAGCTTGTTGCTTGTGTCATTAGCGTATCGTTGTTGTTTTACTCGATTTTCTTGGCCGAACTAACTTAGGATTTCTTGTAATAATTTGAAACGAAGGTATACTAGTTATGTGCGCTATAAAAGCTTGTCCGAGATTTTAATTGATTATTTTGCTTGAGGACAAGCAAAGGTTTAAGTATTGGGAATTTGATAACACGAAATTGTATCGCTTATTTTCCATGAAATTAACCTGCTTTTGTATTATTTTGACCCGATTAACTTAATATTTCGAGTTTGTCATTGCTTTTGCGTATTACATAACTTAGCCCAAAACAAGAAAACATGAAACAATGTAAGAAAGCATCAAAGAAGAAGAAAAGATGAATCACAAGAAATGCATTTTAGCCGTGACGGTCGTAAACATCCGCCACGCATCAGAAGACATCATGAAGCGTGTTACGACCGTAACACATCCGCCACGACCGTAACACGGTGAAATCCGGCAGCAGAGCACGTGATGTCACAGAATGTTATGACACAAGATTCCGACACTATGTTAATGCTCACACAAGAAAACAGTAAAGCGTAAAGAACACAATAAGTTGTTCACCCGCAGCCGGCTCAACAAACCTACATCCGGGGCTACCAAGTCAGGAGAAAGTTCACTATTAGCGATCAATTCAAGACCCCATACCAACACACTGCTGACAACCTTCTCACTTAATCACTACCAATTGATCCTTTTACCTAAGTCCTACTTAGATATGAGTTCTACCACTCCCTCAATCACAAAGAAGTGATATCAACCTATTGACTAATTGAATTGTGAAGACACACTTTATAAAATATCTTGATCTTGCTTCACAGCCTTCAATCAAGAGACAAACACTCGTGCTTTTAAAGCTTTGAGTGATAAACTACCTTACAAAGAAATCCTAGTCCAATGCACTTATCAATTGATAGTTGCTGGCTCAAGAGAAACTAGAATTACATTATATCAACTCGTTACTAATCCTAATAAAGACACAAATAACAAGTCGCTACCTCTTCAATACATTCCAAGGGCTGCCCAAAGATAGTAAGGGTTCTTTTCCTTTATAGAAGCATCCCAAACTTCAGCTTGGGTTCCATAAAGATAGCTAGGGTTCACTTAATTTACCCTAAAACATGGTCTTTTCAACAACCAATTTAGGTTTAATTAAGTTTAACCTAGCAGCCACGTGAGCATGCTTTCTAACAATGTAAAACAATATTTAGCAACAACAAACTTCCCTAAAAATCAGAACAAATGATTCTGCAGTAATGTATGTCACATCAATGTCATAACATCCGTTATAACATCACTGTTTTCTGCACTTCCAAAGACAGCCTTTAGCTTCCAGCCTGAGTTGTCTTTAACATCCTTAGTGTAGGATTTATCTTTATCTCTCGAATGTCATGACATCCATCATGACATTGCTAAAGCCTAGTTTTACCAAACATAATGCCAACTTAAAAACACTAACAAACTCCCCCTTTGGCACATTTTTGGCTAAAACTACCTAACACATCAGAGTACCTATGCAGCAGAAGACAATAAACTAGTTCTAAGCTTTCCTAAGCTTCAAGTAACTAGAACTTAGAGAAGATAAATTCTACCCATACAAAAATCTCACAATTCCCACAATTGCCCCATATACAAAATTGAAAACAGTCCATACAATTCCCCAAAGTCCCATACTACAATTCCCCAAAGTCCCATACTACTTTCACACAGTAGTTCTTCTCCCCCTTTTTAGCCATAAAGGGCCAAAGGAAACCATACAATTTCCCCAAACATTCAAGCAAATAATTAAAGGAGGTACCAACAATTGTCAAGAGAACAATGCTGTCAACAATAAGTTACAATCATCCAAACAAAATTGGGAAAAGGAAACAGCACAAGAACAAGAAAAAAAATAACAAGAGAATTGACAAAACAAAGAATAAAGTGTGAGCAACATCTCAAGTGCTTTCTTCTCCAAAAGAAGCACTGTGGAAGGAAGCATCTTCAGAACCTTCTTTGTTAGCAACTTCTTGATCAGCATCATCATCTTCCTCCATATGAGTAGCAGAAGTATCACCATCAAGCCTTTCTTCCTCAACCTCTGTGTCTTTTTCCTTTTCAAGAGTAGAGATCAGAGCTTCAAGGGTCTCGCCTTGCTTCAAGTTCCCCATGTCTCCTTTAGCACCTATGACATCCCTTCCGAGAATTGGCTTTGACATTTGATGTCTCACCATGTCATGACAATGTCGGAACATGCTTCCTTGAAATAGCTTGTAGTGGAAGCCGGCGGGAGCTCTTTACATAATCGAATCTCTATTAACCGTAATGTCGTGGTATTGGTCACCATAATACCACACAAGAGGGATGCAAATGCTATTGGTCCTTTTATAGCATAATCACAAGATGTTTAAGGATCCGATCAAAGATGTAGCTTCATAGTCAAACTTTACCTTTGTTCCAACAAAAAATGAACCTCCTGCACTAATGGAGATGGTTGACTTGTGATTCGTGGGAAACCACTGGTCGCACTAATCTTGTGTAGAATAGCAAATTTGACACTTAATTTGCTAGTAAAGCTTTCCTTCAAAGGCCAATGTTTTACCCGGCTAATTGATTGTCTCGACACACTTGATTGTCAGCTTCTTCAAGCTCAGTCGAGCCTCATCTCGATCTCCCTAAGTACTTGTTGATTACACTTGAGGAAAACTTCACTTTTCTTCCTCCGACAAACACTGCCTTAAAATCATGATCTTCCATCAAGACAACCATTTGATGTGTTCACAATAAACTCCTTCACCGCACCTTCATAACAATTTGAGAATTTCACCACGCTCTCATCAACCCACTTCCTTGATCGTCAATCACTTCTTTGCATTCAAGAGCATCTTTGTGCCTCCCTTCGAGTGCAATTTTTCAGACACACATACTTCCACCGCTAGCACTCTCGTGGTGGTGGAAGGAAATGTTGTCAATTTCTACTCCGAACAATGGGCACTTTCCCAAGAACCAATTTCTTTCTTGAGTGAATGTCGAAACATTCTCCAGAACATCAAGATCGTAATCATCCCGATCCGAGGACTGTGCTTTCCTTTTCCTCACAATTGAGGTGCTCTTTGTCTTAGAAGTACCAACTGCACTTTCATCTTACTCTTCCCTTGGAAGTTTTAGCCTCTCTTTACCATATTCTTCAACTGTCTTGTTCACAACCTTAGAAGGCCTATGAGAGGCTTTAGTAACCTTTTCCTGAACAGGACTTGGAATGGCATTTTGCTTTCCTTTCCTATTCATTACCCTCCTAGCAATGTTGGGATTAACTTTTGCTATGAGGTCATTATCAGAAAACTCTTCATCTAGGTTGATGATGTGAGAATCAACATTCTGATTAGTGTTTTTCTCAGAAGACTCTTCCAGGTTGCCATCATCTTGGTTTTCTGGAATTTCTTCATGAATGCTATTAGAGATGTTATCAGCAGAGGCAGCTGGAGGTTTATCAGAGACACTATGATCTGAAGATTTCTCAAGAACCTCATCAGAAATCTCATTCACATTTGCAGCAGGAGATTCAATTACATTAACATTGTTACAACCTTCAGGAGCTGGAGCAGAAGGATTTACATCATTTTTCACAGGGGAATCAACATCATCACCAGATGTCTTGACATTCTTATTGACATCTGGATCAACTGCTAAGCTAGGGCTAGCAGACTTATAATCCAGGGGAACTGAAATCCCAGGCACAGACTTATTCTCATTTAGGATATCAGACACTATCCTAGCTATGGCCTCATGCACTGACCTAGATCCTTCTCTATTTACTAGTTCTGGGGGAACAGAGGATGAAGGTACAGAGGTCTTACCAGAAGGAGATATTTGTGCCCTTCTTGCATTTCTTGTGCGTAACTTCTTGACCTTTTCTGGGTTAGTGGCCATTGTACGCAGTGGTGTCACTCTCAGAGCTTCACTTGCATGGTTTCAAAGTTTGCTCTAACTTCACCATGGGGAGATGGAGATCCCGATTCTTGAGATGATGAGGATGATGAAGACATTTTTCAACGATGGTTATCGAGGATGAAAGTTTAAAATAGCAAAGGGTTTCAAGGTTTTTGAGAGAAGAAAGGATGGTACTACTTTCAAAAGAAGAAACTATTATATGAGGATGTCTCTTCCTATTCTTGGACTTCTTAAAATAAGGAGGAAAATACCCAAATAACCCTTTAGACAAAAGTTGAAATAAACACTCCTTTCATCCCTTGTTGTAGGCTCGCTTAATTGCTACAACTTCACATATTGACAAGTACCCAGTTGTCTCTCAAGGTCTTAAGTTGACTAGTCTTAAGAGCTTTAGTAGTAACACAAGACAATGTCATGACATCCTCAGATGACATTGTGATCAAGCATCTGTTTTGTCCAAATTATCTTAAAGTAGTTTCTCCCAGTTGCTATGTATTTAACTTTAACATTGTATAAAGTTAAACAGTTTTGCTTCTTGCTGATCCAAAACATGAGATTGTTTCTCAAGAAGAAACATCCATCAACAGAGCTTTTACCCAAGTTTTGATCAACACTTTCACCACTGGTTTTCTTGGACAACTTCAAATGTTGAGGGGTGAGAGTCCTAGTGTAGCTGCCATTATTCAATCCAAGCTTCTTGACATAATTCCTTGCATACTTGCTTTGTGAAGGAATTATTGAGCCTTTCATCAATGTGTCTGACATTCCTCCAGATACTATGTTATTAACATAGATGGATGCCACCACGATCTTTTTCCCTCTGACTGAAGGGGTTTGATTCAGGACTCCTCTCATGTATCCTTTGACAATAAGACACTTGGTTATCCTTTCATGCCAGATCCTAGTACTTTGCTTCAAGACTACAAGTGGTCGATGTCAGACATTGAGAGTGACATTCGACTTCTGCTCACCTTATACTTACCATAGATTTTCTTTTTGTCTTTGAACAATCTTGGTATCCTTCTGACTCTCCCTATGAAACTGATCCTTTTCATGCTTCTGAGGTGTGGATGACCAGATACTTGCTGCCACAACTTTACTTCCTCTTCATCTTTGGAACTCATAGATGACAGTGGGTGCTCTCGATTCCCACTTGTAGCAGCTTGTCCTTTGATCCGACTCCTCTCATAATCACTACTTGATCACCATTGATTACAAGACATTCAGACTTAGTGAAGTCGATCGTGAATCCATATCACATAGTCGACTTATGCTAATGAGATTTGCAACAAACCTTTACAAACAATACTCCATTTAGGCTTGGAACCTGCACTGCTTGAGTTTCCAATACCTTAGATTTCTCCTTTGGCTCCATCTCCAAAAGTAACAAAGTCGACGTAATGGGGTTTAATGATCGCGACTTTATCGTCTATTAATCACCGCATCGCAAGTGCATCCCTATCGCGTAGTTTTAAAAGATATCGAACCCACGAGACTATAAATCGATCTATCGTTATCCTAAGTTACTAGATACGCCTAAGGTAATAATTCTTTAAGATTTTTGGTTAAGGAAAATATAATAAATAAACAGACATCTGTATGTAATCTGCCTAACCTAAGGGATCTAAATTTCCACCGACGTGTTACTCAAGTTGAATAAAATCCTATTTCAAAACAATATTCATCTAAAGATCCTATCTCAAACCTGCCGCTGTTGAATCGATCATGCAATTAAACCTAACGTATGCTCTCGCTATCCCTACCAATTTAAAAACACTTTTGAAAATAAATAAAGTTTAATCTCTTTAAACTGTCCAGCCTTTAAAATTAATACCTAGTATCCACTATCCGGTTCTAAACCTCAAACTGTCAGCCTGCTGGTTTCTAACCTTAGTCCGCTTTTATTAACCTCAAACTTTCGCCTGTTGGTTTCTAAACCTTTAATAAATTAAATTAGATATCTAAGTCGTAAAGAATATTTTTAACAACATAACATTATGCCGCTTTATTTCTGATTCCTTTGGTTCGATTAATTTACATACTAATATCAAAACAATTTAGCCTATATATTAATTAATTCGATATGCATAAATAATATGGTTTAATATATTTAAACATTTCCGAAATCAAATAAATTATATCAGGCAACAATAAATAAAATAAAATAAAATAAATAAATAAAACCTGAAATTAAGAATGCTGGAAATAATCTCGTTCTTCGAAATAAACGAGTATCCACCAGCCGGTTGGATCCGCCGAGACTTGTTGAATTGACAGTAAGAAAATAAACAAGAAAATAAAGCACTAGATCTAACGAAGGTTAGATCGTGAAACCGGAAAATAAATTCAAAGTACAATACTGAAAATAAAAATTGCGAAATATTAAAATAGCGGTTGTTCGGTAAAAAATGCCGACCCTCCTTCTGAAACTGGAACTTGTATTTATAGCTGATTTTGTAACTGCTATTTTCCTCCATTTCGCGCAAGCAAGTGGTCATCGTGTGTGAAAAATAACCGTCAGAGTAGGAGGCGGACGCCCACGTGGCAAAGGAGGTTGAGACGCGCCCCCTAAAATGTTGGGAAAGTGGTGGACCCCACGCTGAAGGAGGCGGCGCCCAAGAATAGGTCCAATGTGAGACGCGCCTCACAAACCACGTGGAATATGTGGGCCCCACTTTGCTAAGGAGGCGGGCGCCCAAGGGACGGAGGTTGAGACGGCCACCACGGGCACCGGCCGCTTGCCTGGGCTCGCTTGTCACCGGGCCTCGCTTGGTGTAATTGCTTTCTCCTTATATAACACCTCCCTTTACTATATCACACCTTTGCTTCATTTCTTTGCTTTTTAATCCGATTTTTCCTCGATTTTACTTTGCTCGATTTATCTTTATTTAATACAACACCAAACAAAAGAAAATACCAACGTAATATAGAAATAAAGTGAAATAATTAAATAAAAATAGTAACATTGTCTATGAAAATTACGCAAAATGTTATATAAATTGCATATCATTTAACATCTTTAAGAAGATTTTTGTCTCCATGTGCTTGGAACACCCACGTCAAAGTACCAATCTTTCTTGGTAGACACACTAAGAGAAGTGTTAGCTACTGGGCAATTTCTTCTTCCACTGCTGAGAGTATGATACCCTGTTGGTTTTAGGCTTCACATAAGACCCTTGATTAGGATATCCATGAAGTCTCAGAAGATTTTATGTGACCAACCTTCCACAATAATGACATTCCATCTTTGAAACCGATTGTTCATGTTTCTATGATTTTGATGTTGCACCCAATGTTGTGACATCTGCTTTGACATTGGTCTATTAGGTCCGTTTCTTCCTTTTGTTATAGACAAACTTCTTAGTCTTCATATACCCCGAGATGCACCACACCGCTTGTGGTATGACATCTTCTTTGTCATTGACTTCCTGTGTTTGTTCCATTCCCGGTTTGCAAATCTTTGCGGTACATAGCCTCGAGCGATACATTTCTGCTTTGGGTTGTGACACCGCTTGACATTGTTTTCCTATGTCTCTTCTTCTTAATGTCACCAACAAAGTTGCTTTTCACCACATATCCTAGACCATGCTTATTTCCGCATTTTGTCCAAGTCAAGAATTTCTTCCAACTTATCGCACTGATGTCAACATTTTGATGATTTAGACATCCTGATTAAGTTTGAATTCAAAGATAACAATATCACTATTGAGGTGATTTATAGTGGTTGTGTTTTCCTCTTTCTACCTTCAACTTCACATTCTTCACTTTTCAATCGCCTTTTACGCTCCTCATTCTCACGACATGCTTCACCATTTTTTATACACGCCTCGTAGTTTTCAAGAAGCTCTTCAAATGTCACTCTCATCACTAGAATCCATATCGAGTTGTACACCCAGAGAGCGGTGACAAGTTTGGCACCTTCTTCCCGGATTCACTTCCGAATCACCATCGCACCAAGTGATGCCCATTCCTTTCTTTTGTTTCTTTAGAAAGGTGGGACATTACTCTAATATGTCCAAATCCTTCACATTCATGACATTGGACTTTATCGCTTTGACTTCCTTTTTTCCTGACTTGGATCTTCTGCTGGAGTCATAAGATCTCCTAATGTCAGATGGAATGTCCTTGACATTTGACCTTGACTTTGGATCAATCCTCCTGATCAGTTTGTTGAACTATCTTCCAAGCATGGCAATAGCTTCAGATATCTTCTCTTCATCTTCCACCTTACATCCTTCTTCAGTGTTGGATACAAGTGTTATGCTCTTGTTTTTCTTGTCAACAGTTTCACTGATTCCCATCTCAAAAGTCATAAGGGATCCAATAAGTTCTTCAACCTTCAAGGTGCCGATGTCTTGAGCCTCTATTGCGTTGACTTTCATTGCAAATCTCTTAGGCAAGGATCCGAGAATCTTTCTCACCAGCCTTTCTTCCCGACATCTTTTCACCAAGTGCTCCGAGGCATTGGCAATTTCCAAAATATTCATGTGAAATTCATGAATATTCTCATCTTCCTTCATCTTCAAGTTCTCAAATTTGGTAGTGAGCATCCAAGTCTTGACATTTTCACCTTGGATGTTCCTCACAGTAGTTCCAGAGTGTCCCAAACATCCTTGGCCAGCTCACATTGATGAACCAGTCTGAAGATATTCCTGTCAATACCATTGAATGAGAGCATTCAATGCTTTAGAGTTCCCTAGAGCTAGCTCTTCTTCCTCTTGCTCCATTCCTCCTCGTGTTTCAAGACAAGAGTGCCATCTTTCTCAAGCTTGGTGGGATGTTTCCATCCTTTATCACCAGCTCTCCAAGCTTTAATGTCCACTGATCTTAAGAAGGCAACCATACGAGGTTTCCAGTAATCATAATTAGACCCATCCAGAATAGGTGGTCTTCCTCCAAATCCTCCTTCTTTATCCATTACGCGGTAAACTATTATCCCTAGATCTCACCCGAAATAACAGGTGGTGCCCGCTCGATGCCAATTGAAATTTCGGCAGCAGATCGTGATGTCACAGAGAATGTTATGACCACGATTCGACACTATGTTAACAGCTCACACAAGAAATACTAGGTAAAGAACACAATAAGTTGTTCACCCGCCGGTTCAACAAACCTACATCCGGGGCTACCAAGCAGGAGAAAGTTCACTATTAGCAAGATCAATTTGAAGACCCTACAGTACCAACACACTGCATGACCCTTCTCACTTAATCACTACCCACTGATCCTTTTACCTAAGTCCTACTTAGATATGAGTTCCTACTCACTCCCCCTCAATCACAGCAGTGATATCAACCTATTGACTAATTGAATTGTGAAGACACACTTCAATAAAATATCTTGATCTTGCTTCACAGCTTCAATCAAGAGACAAACACTCGTGCTTTAAAGCTTTGAGTGATAAACTACCCTTACAACAAATCCTAGTCCAATGCACTTATCAATTGATAGTTGCTTGGCTCACAAGAGAAACTAGAATTACACAATATCAACTGTTACTAATCCTAACAGTACACAAATAACAAGCTGCTACCTCTTCAATACATTCCAAGGGCGTTCCAGCAGAGTAAGGGTTCTTTTTCTTTTATAGAAGCAGTGCTGAAACTTCAGTTTTGGGCTTCCATAAAGATAGCTAGGGTTCACTTAATTTACTCCTAAAAACATGGTCTTTTCAACAACCAATTTAGGTTTAATTAAGTTTAACCTAGCAGCCACGTGAGCATGCTTTCTAATAACAGAAAAACAATATTTAGCAGCTCAACAAACTTCCTAAAAAATCTCAAGAACAAACAGATTCTGCAAAACAGAATGTCACACTGAATGTCATAACATCTGTTATAACATCGATCTGCTTTCTGAATTTCCGACCTTTAGCTTCCAATTCTGAGTTGTCTTTTAACATCCTTAGCAGGTAGGATTTATCTTCAATCTCTGAATGTCATGACATCCATCATGACATTGCTAAAGCCTAGTTTTACCAAACATAATGCCAACTTAAAAACACTAACAACGGGGAAAACACCAAAGCCGCTCACACCGTGATGAACGTAACGCATATCGCTAATTAAACGCGTGCGAGCGTGGGAAAGCTGAAGGAGTTTTTAAAACTCCTAAATTCTCTCAACCTCACAGCCACGTTCAACCATGATCAACCATGTTCCTATATTCTTGGAGAAGTTCAAGGGAAGTTACGTGTGAAAATCTTCTCCAACTGCCAGCCTATTCTATAAATACCTCACTTTCAACTTTAAGAGACAGAGCAATTTTCATTATTGTGTGAAGCTCATTTAAATTGAACCCGCTTTATTTTCATATATTTTCTTTGCATTTCTATTTCAATTGTTTAATTTCATCTTTCAAATAATAATTTCCAACATTAGGAAATTATTATTCTAGTTTAGGATTTTATTCAAGCTCGTAATCGCTGTATTTCGATACCAAGTCCAAGTTTCCATCCGTGGAAGAAGGATTGAAGTATTGGCTTTATTTTCGTGTTTCTTATTTTACAATTGTATTACAGTACCTTTTAATTTAATTAATTTTAAGTTCAATTTATTATTTATAATGTCTGCTTTATATTTGTTTGTTTTTATTTCCTGTGAATTTATTTTGATTTCTATGGCTAGCTAAACCTTTAGTGTCGGTATGGAATAGTTAGAGACAATAGGCATCTGATCAAACTTAGGCTAAAACTTTAATCAACTTAACTCTGGTTATAACTTTTTATGCTTAAAATAAAACCTTTTATGAAAGTAAGAAGAGAAGAAGGATCGAGACCACGAAAGTGTGAGGTTTTTAACCGGATAGCTAAAGTTAGGCATTTGATTTAAATACAGTGAAAGCACTTTAAAATAGATTAGAATTAATTAAGTTTCCAAAAATTACTTCTAAACACTTATAGGCTAGCGAAAGCAGGTATAAGGCTTTAGACGTATAATCCGAGATAAGACCATGAAAGTGTGAATTGAGGGTTTTTAAACTGATGAATTCTACAGATAAACTAAGTTGACCATTCTTATGTGCTTAAGTCCGATTAGATCCTTTAGGTCGACTCTATTGCATACCGACCATTTCATTTCATAATTAATTTAAAATCATTTAGTTTACCTTCCTTAACCTTCCCAAAACCAAACGTGACAATTTCCTCCTTAGCTAAACTAGCAATTACTTTCCCGCACTAGAGTGATTACAAAGTCCCTGTGGATTCGACAATCTTTTATTACTACCGCGATAGGCTGTGCGCTTGCAGTTAAGATACCGTTAGACACATTAGGTTTATCGCACATCAGTACTCGCACCAAGCCCTTGGATCCTTCCCCATCACCGCATTGACAGTCCGAGACCTCCAAGGCCTAGGGAGAAAATTCAAATGGTTTATGTCACGGAGGATATCCTCTCTCCTAGCGTTCAGGGGTGTAAAAGTCTCTCCAGGCCTTGATGTCGGATACTGGCGGGACTGAAGTCGTCTGTCACGAGCACGCTCTCTGACTGCAGCATGGTCCTGAGGCCGAGACCTCTGCTCGGCTCTATCATCTGTCCCATGCCCTTTTCCTTAGAATCCCAGGCTCTCTTCTCCATGTTGCTTTCCTCACCCTTCACATAAAATTCTGCCCGGGTGATGATCTCGTTCATACTCTTAACCGGCTTCTGAGCCTTGAGCGCATGTTGAAACGCTTCCACGAAGATTTCCTGTTTAGGATGTGAAACCTTTATGGTTTCCTCATTGAACCTAGCCATAAAATCCCACAATGTCTCTGTAGGATGTTGTCTAACATTGAAAAGCAAGGTGTTAGCTACCTTGCGATGGCGGTTTGCTGAAAACTGCTGGATGATTTTCCTATTAAAATCCTGATAGCCAACCACAGAAAGTCGTGGCAACCCCATGTACCAGCGCAGAGCCGATTCTCTAAATGTGTCAGCCATCAGTTTGCACTTAAGGGAGTCTGTTGCTCCAATAAGTTCCATCGTGTTATTAACGGAAATGATGTGCTCCTGAGGATCAGATTTTCCATCGTACGTTGCCAAGACGGGGGGCTTGAAATTCTCAGGGACAACATCCTCCCAGATAGCTTGGGACAAAGGTTGTGGCTCCAGGAGCTCTGCTTCCTGCTCCTCTGTTTCGTCCAAACTCTTCTGCTGAAGAGCCTGCACTCTATCTTGTAAAGTGTCATTATGTTGATGCAAGTCGTCGATCATAGCCAGCAACTGAGCCAAATCTGGTGGATTGGTTGGCGAAGTTGCTGACATTGTGCTATTACGTCTGTATGTGGTGGCCTGGGATTAATTTCACCGAGACCCCATGGGTGGGCGCCAAATGTTCTTGCAGGAAAAACCTCTTTGATTATATTTAGGGATTTGGAAGCTCAAGTGAGATGACTTGAGTTCCAAGCTATGATTGTCTTTCTTATCCCGCTGGCGGGAGCCCTACTTATATGAATGACTCTGTGAGTCCCCCTCTACCTTCCTGCAACTTCCCTATCATATTAACTGTAGCTTGGAGATGAAGGTATCAACCGTTTCAAGCAATGATGACCTCCTCCGTAACGTCTAATAATGATTCAATGTTCTCATTACTCCTCCAATCCGTAACTCCCATACCCATCCAAGCTATCCCCTTGGACGGGTGGCCGGGACGTATTCCCGGGTCAAACCCTGGCCTCCTACTCCACCTTCGAGATACACAACAGACTCTAGTTACATATCTCCATCCGGGATCTATCCTGGGTGCCTACAAACCCCTCCCTGACTATACATCTCGGCTAGGACATTTATGCATGAACACAATCCTTGGTTTTATGACGTCAAGAGATATCTTGAAATTGAAGAATACCCAGAGGAAGCTCCTATGATAGATAGGAAGTTCTTGTGAAGATTCATGACGGGCTATTGCTCAGATGCATTGGTAAAGATGAAGCTGCAAAGATCATCAAAGAGATGCACAAGGGCTCATTTGGAACTCATTCTAGTGGGCACATTATGGCTAAAAATATCTTGCAAACTGGGTATTACTGGTCTACCATGGAGGTCGATTGTTTTAATCATGCACGGGTTTATTATAAATGCCAAGTATATGCTGATAAGGTGCATGTGCCACCATCTCCTTTGAGTGTTTTAACCTCTCCTTAGCCATTTGCTATGTGGGGCATTGATATGATCGAAAAGATATAGCCAACAGCGTCCAACGGACATCGCTTCATTCTGGTTGCAATAGTTTATTTCACCAAGTGGGTTGAAGCAACATCCTATGCAAGCGTCACCAAACAGGTGGTTGCCCGATTTATCAAGCATAACATCATCTGCCATTACGGGATTCCTGACAAGATTATCACGGATAATGGGTCAAATCTTAACAACAAGATGATGAAGGAGCTTTGTGAGTCCTTCCAGATCAAGCATCATAATTCGTCTCCATATCGCCCGAAGATGAATGTTGTTGTTGAAGCGGCGAATAAGAATATCAATAAGATTGTGCAGAAAATGGTAGTAACCTATCAAGATTGGCATGAGATGTTTCCTTTTGCTTTGTACGGTTACTGGACTACCGCTCGTACTTCAACCGGGGCAACCCCGTTTCTCGTTTATGGCATGGAAGTAGTGCTTCCAATCGAAGTCTAGATCCCTTCATTAAGAATCATGAAAGATGCAGAGCTTGATGAAGTTGAGTGGGTGCAGAACTGCTTAGACCAATTATGCCTCATCGACGAGAAATGGTTGGCAGCTGTCGGTCACGGACAAGTTTATCAGCAAAGGATAAAGAAAGCATATGACAAGAGGGTGCGACCTCAGAATTACAAGCCTGGTGACCTTGTGCTAAAGAGGATAATTCTTCCTCAGGGTGATCCTCGAGGTAAGTGGACGTTGAATTACGAAGGGCCATTTGTTGTAAAGAAAGTTTTCTTAGGTGGTGCCATGATGCTCGCAACAATGGACGAGAATATTTTTCACTACCCGTGAACGCGGACGTAGTCAAGAAATACTATGCATAGACTTGCTTAGTTGAGAAAGAAATAAGGGTCAGCGACTATGTCCCGCATCGGATCAATGGTCGCACCTTGTGGCAACATCTCAAGCTACTCCGAAGGGCAGTGATCAATCCAATCACCTTTTTCTGGAAAAGCGAAGTGATGAGATTGTTGGAGTTATAAAAGTGATAGTAGGGTTGAAACCAGATGAGGATTCATTGTCGCATTGCCATGTGTTTTAGTTTTCCTCTTATTTTACTTTTGCAATTGCCTCATTCCAGGGATTGCTTCCAATTGTACTTGCCTATCTACAGGCTTATTCCCAATTAATAAAATGAGTTTTTGCTTGTCAATTAATTTCTTGCGTTTGCTGATTTGTTTGCGAAAGAAATTCAATGTTTGTGGTAAAATTTTGCATATGTAAACAATGTTGGTTTTACCATTATCATAAACTTTTGAATATTATTCTAAAACTTGAGTGACCCGGATGGCAGGAAGAATTGTCGCACCATGTCAGGGGAATTCCACTAATGTTTTGTTGTAGGAAGTTTCATTTGTTTGTAAGCATCCAGATGCGCTAAGATGGATATCAAATGAAGTATTCCCCAATGAGTTTGTTCCTAAACAAAAATAGTCTCCAAAAGTTTGTTAGGGATCCCCCCCCTTTGATCAGTGAAGTCAATGAGCGCTTTGTGCTAAAGATCATTGATGGGTGTCTTCTCATCATCCCCAACGAAGTTTATCCTTTCCTCCCCAGTGAGCACAGATAGAAGATCCTCGTTGGAAGTTGTTTTCTACAAAGTTTCAATGTAATGTTCATCATTGGCCTTGATGTATTTGACGAGTTCCCTAGTAGATTATTGTTATTGGCAAAAATTATTACTACAGAACATTGTACAGATCCTCAGTGTGAGTCATCGGTGTCCATTTCAGCTGGAGTTCCCCAGTGGATGTCATCGGAATCTCAATGTGCTTTGATAGAAGATTGCAACGTTTATCCCCCGTGGAGACGGTTTCTGAACCATTGATCGTTGATGTTCATCCCTAGTGGGTTCGCGTTTCCTAATATCCCCAGTGTGTGACCACCAGTCCACGTTGTTTCTTCCCCAGTTTGGTGTTGAAGCACATCTCTTCCGATATTGCTAGTGAGTCGGCACATCATTTTCATCCCCAACCGAAGTCATGATGGGTAATGGCGGAAGCTCTTCTTCAAGTATCTCCTTTTATTCCTCATTGGATCATTGTCCAGCGGATAGTTTTCCATGGTATCCTTTCCTCAGCATGTTCGCCTGACGGAATTCGATTCTCTCCAAGTGATCGTCTTTCAAATCATCAGTTTGGTCGTATCTCTAGAAGCGTGCCAATGTTATCTCCCTCGTCAAATTGTCAGATTTAAGTTGATTGTTCTGTGCCTAGGGTCGCCGGTTACTTTTTATCTTTTTGTAAGCATGCATCATCATATTGCATTATCTTACACTAAACTCACACACTGCACAATGTTATAAGCCAGGAAATGTAAACTTTCGCCCCAGTGGTGTTCCTACCTCTCTCTGAAATCCCAGCAAGGATAATTTCTTTGGTGTGTGACATCTCTTTGGAATTCGTTGTGAGCCAGTTTTTCCCGGTGCAATATGTCCATTATATCCTTTGGTGTTGAAATTGTCAGCTCCTACCCTGGTGCAACACGTCTTCAACGTTGAAAGCAAACCTTACACTTGTTTTCTCCTTTTTGCACAAGAGTTGATTCGCTACCAATTCTTGGTTAAGGTATGAGTATTACGCTCTCTCCTATATGCATGATACATATTACTCTGTATTGTGTGGAGTCTGGTCAATATTTCCAGTCTTCATCTTCGTTGAAACTGCCAGTCTATCGTCTGGTGCAACGTTCTTAGGATAGGTTCTTCTCCTGTACCTTTTCGGGAACATGAATACACTTGTTTCTCTCCTCAGAGTACAGCATTTTGAGTCAGTAAATCCTAATTGGCACTTTCTAGCCTTCGCATCACAAACCTGTCCGGTTATTCCTTGGCGTAATATGGTTAGTCTAGTCGTTGTATCAAGTCTTTCCTCCGCTAGCATGTCAGCTCTCCCCTGGCATTGTGGGTAATCTTTTGAGAACAAGAATACACTTGTTTCTCTTCTTTGTAAATCCTAATCGGTGTTTCCTAGTCTTTGCATCACGATCGTCTAGTTATTTTTTGGCGTAATGTGATTAGTTTGGTTAACGTATCTAGTCTTTGCTTCTGCTTGCGTGTCAGCTCTCCCCTGGCATTGTAGATTGAATTGAGTAGAGGTCAATTCTTTTTAGGTCAAGATTACACCTGTACCTGTCTTCAGAGAATTCAGCATTTATTCTATGCTCTCTCTTGTTGTAACCCAGTTCAGCCCTGGCGCAACATATCCTTTCTCCATTGAGGTTCATTGGAATTTTAAAAGTCCACACTTATTTCTTGATACAACTTTTGGGATTCAGAGCGTAAATTTCGAGTCCATTTTGGTATTCAATCACCTCACACCTTGACGCTCGAAAGGCATACGCCAACCTTGCTCCCAAGCTTGACGATGATTGAATACGGGCAGCTGTTGTACCCCAAAATTTACCCTCTTCTTTCTCGTATTTCTGACTTACAATTTGATTGCATAAACATACATGTAGTCACATACATAGCATTGCTCATGGGGTTACCAGGTTCAAGGTATCCCGATTGGTGAAAGAAATGGCGCGTTTCGGTTATCTTAGATTACTTTGGGTCCGGTATCGATATTCTTCGATTCGCGTGCTCAATACAACGTATTCTGGTTAGAAAGTTATTTTGATATGGTTCCATAAGCTCTGGGATCATTTAATTTCGTTTTCCAATTTATCTGTTCAGGTTGGAAGCCGTTTCACCAAACAAAAAGAATTTATTCGCTTATTTCTCAATAAAGTAAATTTTGGGTTTTCGACGCGTTTTAGACACTCCAGAAGGTGTATCTCTCAGCTTGTCGAGTATTTTCTAATGATTTTTGACCGAAAAGTTCCTCTCATTATTATCTACAATATTTGTTCGAAAGCCGGAAGCGAATTGTGTGAGGAAGGTTCCCAATGAAATTTATTTCTCCAGTGGAATAAACTGAATTTTAGTGTTGAACCGTGCATTCCGCCCATTAAATAGTCCATATCTCCTAGCTGAAAACTCAAAATTGAGCGGGGTTGATTTCTAAAATTCTGCAACGAAATTATCTACAACTTTCATTTGAAACTCGAGAGCTGATTCCTCACCAATTAATACCATAATTTTATTCTTTAGAGTTGATTTTGAGCTAAACCGAGTAATTTTCATCTTATACGTGAAGTTCGAAAAAGCATATCTCGCTCGATTTTTATCGAAACTAAGTGGAACCTATGCCAAAAGTTCACAAATTTCATTAGCTTCGATTGTCTCAAACATACTCATTTGCAGATCTTGATCAGAAGGCCCTCGCTCGAGGCATTTTCTCCAAAGAGCGCATTGAGAATTCTGCATGTGTCAGTAGCCTGAAAATTGTGCTAAAACTTCAAAAATTCATATCGCCTTGACCGTTTATCGATCTAGTCTAAACTTTGATTCCCACAAGCAAGATTGCATGCCAGAAATTTTTTGTTTACATTCCGACTTCAAATTCCGCACGGATTTGGCTGTTTTGGATTAATTAAGAAAATTATTCGGATAATTACGATTTAGGCTTGATTATGGATCTAAGGCACTCTTAGGCCCAACTCCCAAAATTATAAATAGATATTTGTCTTCACAAATCACAACAACATAATCATTTGCTTAATTTTCACCATAAATTATTCCCCAATTCTCTCTCACAACCTAAGCAAAACTCAAGAACAAAAAATCAAATTACAACTTTCCCTCCAAGCAACCATCACAGGCCGCCAACAAACCTCCTTCTGACAACTGTCACCACTGCAGACCATGCTAAGCGCGCCTCACCATTCTAAGTGCGCCCTGCGATTTCTCTTCCTCTCATCGAAGCTCTCTCTCCATAGGATCTTGCTCCTCTTCTTCTTCTACTCGAATCTGACCTAGAAGGAGCCAATTCCTCTTGATTTCTCTTCAATTTCAAGATTTAAGCAATTTTTCTTCATCTTCTTCAATTCTACATTGAAGATTCCAAGTTCTTCAAGAATTCAAGCTTGATTTCAAGGATTATCATCAATTTAACATTGATTTGGTATTTTCTTTGAAGAGCACAAGGAATTCCTCTTCAATTTGATTCAAACTTCAAGTTCAAGTAAGTGTTTAGTTCAATTAAGCACTTATTTTAAGATATTATTGACTTTTAGCTTTTCTTGAAATTTAATAATGTCATTGCTTGCAAATTCCGTGTGGATTTCGGTTCTTGAATATTCATCTTTGAATTTGTTGAATTGGATTGAATTTTGCAACATTATTCGTGTCGGTGTGAGGATTTTTGTACATAGCACACACATACACTTGTGCATTTGTATTCTCCTAGCATCTAGGCCACAAATTTGGGCATCTTGCATCATCTATCACATGCTCATGCATTAGAGAGCATTTAGATTATTTGAATTGCATTGATTCATGATGATTTGAGGTATAATTTGCATTCGGAAGTGCGTCGACATGTAGATTCAAAGGTCTTGATCACTAGGTACATTAAGCATTGTACATAGTTCATGAATATGCATCTCAAGTGTTTGTGTTAATGTACGACTTAGATTTGACATGATCTTTCATTGCTTCTTTATGGCATATCTTGCTTGCATTGATTCTTGACATATGAACATTAGAATTGTTGATACAACTTGAATTATTAACATGTTCATACATAACCTTGCATATGATGAGCATTAGAACTGTTGATCCACTTTCATTCTTAACATGTTCATGCATTAGTCCTTAACAATGAAGATTAGAATTGTTGATTCAACTTGTATTCTTCACATGTTCATGTATTAATCCTTGACATGTGAGCATTAAGATTGTTGATATAATTCGTATTCTTAACATGTTATGAGCATGGAATTGTTGCTTTAACTTGCATTCCTCACATGTTCATGAATTGATTTTCATCTATGAGCATCAAAACTATTGCTTCAACTTGCATTCTTCATGCGCCATACACAATTCCTCATCGAGTAGGTAATTCATGCTTTTACTTGACATGTATTCTATATATTGCTTGCATCATTTTGACATACATGCCTCTCACATGTTTGGGATTTGTTTGTTGGCTTTGCCATGTTTTCACTCTCTCGTTGCACTTTCACTTCCAAACAACACTTCTTGAGTTTAAGAGCTTTTAATGAACCTTTTTCTGTGATTACTTAACTGCATGGACTGGCTTTTGGCATGAGAACATCGTGGAAAAGTGACTCGGATCAAAACAGGAAATTCTACATGTTATAAACCGTACTTAGCGCCACCAAGAGCGCGCTAAGCGCCAAATTCACTAACTTTTGTGTTGCAGGTCGTGCTTAGCGCCACCAGGAGCAGGCTTAGCGCCAAATGTTCTATTTGGGTCGCGCTTAGAACCAGGCTTAGCGCGACCTGGAACCGAATTTTCTTTTCTTTCTTAATTCCAAATTCAAACATCATATGTTCTAACATTCCTAGCATTGTTTGAGATGTATTTGATGCAGGAGCTTATGTTGTAAATACATATGACACAATACTTCGATGTTTTACATTTGTATACCCACGTATACATTTCTTTTGCTTACTTTTCGGGTCTAACTCCCTTCTTGCAGGTGTTTTGCGTTTGTATACCCACGTATACATTTCATTTGCTTACTTTTCGGGTATAACTCCCTTCTTGCAGGTGTTTTGCGTTTGTATACCCACGTATACATTTCTTTTGCTTGCTTTTCGGGTCTAACTCCCTTCTTGTAGGTGTTTTGTGTTTGTATACCCACGTATACATTTCTTTTGCTTACATTTCGGGTCTAACTCCCTTCTTGCAGGTGTTTTACGTTTGTATACCCAGGTATACATTCCTTTTGCTTTCTTTTCGGGTCTAACTCCCTTCTTGCAGTTGTTTTGCGTTTGTATACCCATGTATACATTCTATTATCTACTTTTCGGGTCTAACTCCCTTCTTGCAGGTGTTTTGAGTGGAATGTGTATACACATGTTCTATTATCTGCTTTTCGGGTCTAACTCCCTTGCTTGTGCGCATAAGCGTACATTCTATAGTCTTCTTGAGTGGTTCTCTTGCAGGTGTTATTATGTCGGATGCGTATGAACGTGTGCTCCGCTTATTTTTGATACCTTGAGCTATTTCTCACCGGTTTACTCTTATCACGTGGCTGCAGTACTTGAAGTTTTCTGCAGTATTCTTTAGTTCGCAGTGCTCGTCGAATTTTATATATGTTTGGTAGTTTCCACATCATTTACTGCATTCTCTTACAACTTGAATGTTGCACGCGAATCATGTTACTATTCCTATCGAGTCGATTACAAAACTGGACAGAGTTCCGTATTCTGACTCTCTACTCATTCCTAGGGTTTGCATTTACTGCAGAACTCGCATCATTTGCTCCGTGGGCTATACCGGTAATTGTTTGACATTTGTTTGTGCATTGTATTGCTTGTGTGCTTCTGCCAAAGCACTTGTTTGCTTCATCCCCTTGCATCCCTTGGTTCTACAACCAAGACGGATATAGGATAATTTTCCCATAGGGCTGCTCGGTTAGGATAGCTCTCGAGCCTAGACATTAAGATTTACATCCTTTGCATGTTGACATAGGTAGAGATTCCCTTACATCCACAACCATAGGTCCAATCTTTGCATGACAATATTAGGGCTAGTTCTAGTTAGTCTCCCTTTTGTTTTGCTAGTTCTTTTTGCATCCTTGCATGTAATTAAAACTAAAAGCTTGCTTTCTTTTTCTTTTGAAAACAAAACACTTAATAATGGTTTAAATTCCTTTCTCAAGGTAAAAGCAACCAACCAAGACAAACTTTTTCTGCCTACGGACGCATTTTCGTTTGCGTTAAAAACCTTTTTCATAAGTAAAAACCACAAAACCCACCAAAACAAGTGAGCCGAACTACGGCGCTCTGACTTTCCCATTGCAAGCGGGAATACGTAGGCATCTTGTCACGGGGCTCGACCAAGCACAATTGGTAAATATTTCCTTCTTTTCCTCGTGGTTTCTTTATTTTCGTTTTTCTTTCGTATGCATTTGTAGCGTTTGAGTATAGATAGATATAAACACACCCTTTAGCTAGAAAATAGAAGTGGATACCGTAGAGTACTACGGGCGTGTGGAGTGTTAATCCCTTCACATCGCGTAACTAACTCCCTTACCTAGATTCTCTTGATCTCTCGATCGTAGGACCGTGATTTCTCCCCTTCAGGTTTACTCGATGTTTTCCTTTCTCCTTCGTAAGATAAAAGACATTCGATGGTGACTCCATTTATATACCCCTATCAGTCGGAATTTCAGCCGGGCGGTTTCACTCGGGAAATTGAATTCGACCCTCCTGTAAAAACTCTAAATGTGATCAATGCACCAATGCTGGACTATGGTAAAAGTGCCAACGCCAATTACAATGACTCATATGTCTTTGATGTGAATAAGCTGACCATTTACCTGATGACTATCAAGAATGATTTGTTGCAAGTCAGTGTATTTCTGGGATGTCTTGACAACTGTTGTTGGTGCGCATCCAAATCCAATGGATGTGCTTGGTTGAAGAGACGTGTTCAACACATGATGGACAATCAAGAAGTGCTATTCCTAAAAGCTCCGTCTGTAGAGAGCCTATGTGAAGATGTTTCTAAAGGTCTGAAGATCGAAGACATAAGCGAATCCGTACCAAAAGTCTGGGATACCTTGGGGCATCCAAGTGGGAAGTTTGATTTCATGGTGAAATAAACCGCTCCTAAAAGCTACAAGATTGCAATCGAAGACATCAAGGCAACGAGATGGGGAGATGACGAAGAATATGCTGATGTGAACACAATAAGGATCACCTCTGTCGATCCTACACCCAGAGTGGCACCTCTCATTATTACCTCGCCTAGATCAATTCCATATTCCTATGACAAAGCTATACCTTGGAATTATGGAGCCGAAGTCCACTATCATGGCGTCAAGCAAGAGCCAGTAGCCATTAAAGACAGTACAGTTAAATCTACCAGTCCTGATGTCGACAATATCACTAGATCAAGCAAAGTAACCAGAACCGGAAAAGTGTTTTCTCTGGATATCTCTCACTCGAAGGATACTACTACCCCAGTTCACATTCCTGCTATTAAAACAACTCCCAAGGCTTGAGGGATAAAGAAAGTGACTCAACCTTCTCAGATAGAAGAACCAAAGGAAGTTGCTGAAGATACCTCCAAGCAAGAAATGGAGGAAATTCTGAAGATTATTAAGAAGAGAGACTACAATGTTGTAGAGTAGTTGGGACAAACTCCATCCAATATATCTATGCTAGCTCTGTTGCTGTGCTCCGAGGCTCATGCTAAAGCCTTGGTGAAATTTCTGAAGAGTGCTCACATACTGCAAGATACTATTGTTGACCAATTCGAAAGTTGTATTGCTAGCCTAACCGCCGACAATGGTTTAGGCTTTTCTGATGTTGATCTGACTCCTTCCAGAAGAAAACACAACAAAGCCTTGCACATCTCTATTGAATGCAAGGGCATCACTTTGTCTCGCGTATTGGTGGATATTGACTCTGCTCTGAATGTCCTGCCGAAGAGTGCTCTCGACCGACATAATGCTGAAGAAGTGGTCATGAAACCTAGTGACATGATCTTAAGAGCTTTTGATGGTTCAAAAAGAACAGTACTTGGAGAGCTCAATCTGCCGATCAAAGTAGGTTCCCAGACTTTTGACTCTACTTTCTTTGTGATGGACATCCGTCCAGCTTATTCTTGCCTACTCGGACGCCCTTGGATACATAGGACAGGCGTCGTTACCTTAACCTTGCATCAGAAACTGAAGAACCCAGTGAAGGGGAAGATCATTACAATATGCGGAGAAGAAGAATACATGGTAAGCCACCTGCAGTCATTCCGATACATCAAAATGGAAGGTGAATTTGTTGAAACCCCATGTCAAGCTTTCGAAGTAGTTCCATGAATCATGCCTACCGACTCTTCTATTAATCCTAATGTTACTAGAGCTCCACCGAAGATGGCCTCACTGAAATACGCCAAAGATATGGTTGAAGAAGGAGGTTGCACCGTTTGGGGTCAACTACCCGATTGTCCATTCAAATCTAACAAGACTGGTTTAGGCTTCACTACAAAAGGTCAGAAGATGATACGTCGCGAACTTGTTGGCGGACCTTCATATCGCATCAATAAGAATGGAGTTCATGTTATAGAAGACGATGATGGTGACTTCGACATCAACAATAGGATCTTCCCGACTCCTGGCGATGGACTCAACAATTGGAAGACTGAAGATGTTATACCAATCTCCTTTAGACAGGAGTAATTGCTTTTTCTGTTTTATGCTTTTATGTTTTATAGTTTCAAACAATAAACTTTAATCCTAGTGCGTTTCCCGGGGCACCACGGCTCGTTTGTGAGGGTTATTATTTGTCATTCGCATATTTTCATTCAATAAATCATTGGAATTTTGCATTCAAATATTATGCTCTCTTTCTTTCTTTTATACTTTATCACCCTTTCAAAAGCTATGTGTTCTTACACACACCCACGTAATAAACTACAGATTCACATTCACTTCGGATATCGTCGATAACGACTCTGCTATTGCTAAAGATGACTTCGATAATCCGATATACCAAGCCGAAGACGAAGGTGAGGAAGATTGTGAAGTGCCAGGAGAACTTGGTAGACTACTATAGCAAGAGGAAAAGGTTATACAGCCACACGAAGAGCCGGTCAAAGTTGTGAATCTAGGTACCGACGAAAACAGAAAAGAAATCAAGATAGGAGCGGGTCTTGAGAATAGTGTTAAAGAAATATTGATCCAGATGCTACAAGATTACATCGAGATTTTTGCTTGGTCCTACAAAGACATGATGAGTCTAGATATCGATATTATGGTACACCGGCTACCAACGAAAATGGTTTTCTCTGTGTGAAACAGAAGGTTCGTTGTATGCATCTTGAGATGTCTGAGAAAATTAAAGTCGAAGTTATGAAGCAGTTCAATGCTGGTTTCTTAGCCGTTACTTCTTATCCACGGTGGGTTGCGAATGTGGTGCCCATACCTAAGAAGGATGGCAAAGTGCGCATTTGTGTAGATTACAGAGACCTGAATAAAGCGATCTTGAAAGATGATTTTCCACTCCAATATATTGATGTCCTGGTTGATAATACTGCATAATATAATGTTTTCTCCTTCATGGATGGTTTCTCTTGTTACAATCAGATCAAGATAGCCCCCGAAGACATGGAAAAAACTACTTCCGTTACATAGTGAGGCATTTTCTGTTACAAGGTCATGCCATTTGGGTTGAAGAATGTTAGCGCCACATATCAGTGTGCTATGGTGGCTTTATTTCATGATATGATCCATCACGAGATAGAGGTCTACGTCGACAACATGATAGATCGATCACAAACCAAAGAAGAACATCTTGATCATTTGCGTAAGCTGTTTGATAGACTAAAGAAATACAGATTGAGACTGAATCCGAGCAAATGCACCTTTGGAGTCAGATCCGAAAAACTCTTGGGATTCGTTGTCAGTGGTAAAGGTATCGAAGTTGACCCTGCCAAAGTCAAATCTATCCAAGAAATTCCATCTCCTCGTATTGAGAAAGAAGTCTGAGGTTTCTTGAGACGACTGAATTACATTACCAAATTCATTGCACATCTAACTGCTATTTGTAAGCCAATCTTCAAGTTACTAAAGAGAGATCAAGTAGTGGAATGGAACGACGATTGTCAGACAGCTTTTGACAAAACCAAGGAGTACATGCAAGCACCTCCTATCCTAATGCCGTCAGTCAAACATTTACCGACTGTCTGGTCAGAAAGAGTCTGGTCGGAAAGAGTACGCAATATACTACCTCAGGAAAACGTTTACCGACTGTGAAACAAGATACTCACAGCTCGAGAAAACTTGTAGCGCTTTGGCTTGGGCTGCTCGCCGACTAAGAAACTATATGTTGACTCACAGTACCTTGTTGATCTCTAAGATGGATCCGATAAAACACATATTCAAAAACTTGCTCTCTCCGGAAGAATAGCAAGATGGCAAATGATCTTGACCGAATACGACATCCAGTATACTACTCAGAAAGCGATCAAAGGAAGTGTAGTAGCCGATCATTTGGCTCATCAAGCCGTAGATGACTACCAGTCTATGCATTTTGAATTCCCAGACGAGGATATTATGTTAGTCACCGATTACGAAGAGCTTAGACCAGACGAAGGACTTGAGCCAGGATCCTGATGGACTATGTTATTTGATGGAGCTTCTAATGCACTTGGTTGGTATTGGCGCCATAATTACATCTCCCAACGGAGGTCATACACCTTTCACCACCAGACTATGTTTTGACTGCACCAACAATATGGCTGAATACGAAGTGTGAATCATGGGTATCGAAATTGCTATTGACTTAAGGATCAAATTCTTGCAAGTATAGGGAGACTCGGCTTTGGTGATTAGTCAGATCAAGGGAGAATGGGATACAAAGCATCCAAATCTTATTCTATATCGAGAACATGTGTTGAATCTAATCCCCTACTTTGAAGAAATCACTTTCGAGCATATCCCATAAGAAAAGAATCAGTTGGCAGACGCGTTAGCTACCATGTCATCTATGTTCAAAGTTAGATGGGAAAACGAAGCTCCTCAAATTACGATTGAAAGACTAGACGAATTGGAATACTATTGTGAACTTGATACCGAAGGAGCAGAAGAGAAACCTTGGTTCTACAAAGTGAAAAGGTATATCGAGGCTCAAGAATACCCTAAAAGGGCATCTGTCAATTATAATAAGTTCCTAAGAAGATTCCCCGCCAAGTTCTTTCTCAGTAGCGGCATCTTATACAAACACAACCATGACTTGGCCTTACTCCGATGTGTAGATCAGAAGACAGTCGGACGAATTATAGAAGAGTTACATGAAGGAGTATTTGGTACTCATTCTAGTGGACATATGGCTAAGAAGATTCTGAGAGCAGTTTACTATTGGTCCACTATGGAAGCTGATTGTTATTGATATGCTTGATCTTGTCACAAATGCTAGATATACGCAGACAAAGTGAACGTACCTCCAGTTCCATTGAATATTCTGACCGCTCCTTGGCCTTTTGCGATATGGGAGATTAACATGATTGGAGAAATCAAGTCGACCGCTTCTAATGGACATTGGTTCATCCTCATCGCTATCGATTACTTTACCAAATGGGTAGAAGAATCCTCGTTCTCATCTGTTACCAAGAATGTTGTGGCTCGATTCATTAAACATAATCTCATATGTCGGTATGGCGTCCCCGAAAGGATTATCACAGACAATGGTACCAATATCAATAACAAGATGATCAATGAACTCTGCATGCAGTTCAAGAAAAAGCATTACAACTCTTCTCCATATCGACCAAAGATGAATGACGCAGTGGAAGCCGCGAACAAGAATCTGAAGAAGATCATACAAAAGATGACAGTGACTTATAAATATTGGCATGAGATGTTTCCATTTGCTCTCCACGGTTATCGCACTTCAGTACGAACATCTACATGGGAAACCCCTTTCTCTCTAGTATACGGTATGGAAGCAGTTCTACCTATCAAGGTTCAGATACCCTCACTCAGAGTACTAAAGGACGCAGAGTTGGATGAAGACGAATGGATCCAGACTCGACTTGACCAGATAAACTTGATCGATGAGAAGCGACTCGAAGCTATCTGCCATGGACAGATATATTAGAAATGCATGATCAAATCCTTCAACAAGAAAGTCAAGCACCAAGTCTACCAAGTCGGTGATTTAGTAGTCAAGCGCATCATTCTACCACAAGGTGATCCCAGGGGAAAATGGACTCCCACCTATGAAGGGCCATTTGTAGTCAAGAAAATATTCTTCGATGGAGCCATGATACTCAGCATTATAGATGGAGAAGACTTTCTGCACCCTGTGAACGCAGACATAGTCAAAAAATACTACGCATAAACGAGACCCGCTAGGTCGAATGCCTAGGAAAACATTAGGGCATCCTGGAGAACCAAAAAGGTTCAGGAAAAAATTAAGGACATATATACAAAAAATGTACACCCGGCAAGTCGAAAACCTGCAAAGGTAGCTTGGGCAAAAATGGGCATCCTGGTAGACTGAAAACCCGAAATGGCGGTCTAGGCAAAAGTTAGGGATTAAAGCGTACAACTATGTCTCATCAAGATCATCTACTTATAGACTACACTACTATCAAGTTCAAATGGCATAAATCAGTTCAATCATCTTCTTCTAACAGCAAAGAGATGAGATAGTCGAAAATATACGAGCAATAGCATAGTTGAAACTCGACGAGATTGTTTCCATATAGCTTTTACTATTTTCCAAAATGCTTCTGACAATTTCCTCTTTACTAGGATATTTGTCTCTTTGTACATGAACTGCCTATCTATAGGCCCACTTTTCAAAATTAATACAATTTCTCTTTTCCAATTCCAATTTTACTTTTATCTATTTTGTTTGCATAAAGTCCAATGGTTGTTTTGAATGATTATATGCATCTAACAATAAATATTTGTTCACAAGCATACGAAAAGCGAACAGAAATAGTAATTACTACAAACGCTAGGAATTGGGATGACAACTAAAGTCACCAATACATCCCCACAGAGTCATTTTTGCCAAAAGAATCCCCACAGGATAACCTCTATAATCCTCACATAACCATCATTCCCTTGACAGAGACAGATCTCTCTAATAAAAGTATTACTTTATCTTCTCCATTCATCAACATACAATGCTTCTACTCATCATGTTAGTCCCCGAGCAGTGATCATATCAACATCATCACGTTAGTCCCCGAGCAGTGAGCATATCAACGTCATCATGTTAGTCCCCGAGCAGTGATCTTATTGACGTTATCACGTTAGTCCCCGAGCAGTGATCCTATCGACATCATCACGTTAGTCTCCGAGTAGTGATCCTATTAACATCATCACATTATTCTCCGAGCAATGACCCTATCAACATCATCACGTTAGTCCCCAAGCAGTGATCTTATCAACTTCATCATGTTAGTCCCCGAGCAGTGATTCTATCAATTTCATCACGTTAGTCCCCGAGCAGTGATCCTATCAACCTTATCTACATTCTCAAGTTATCACATTATTCCCCGAGCAGTGATCATCTACATTGTCACGTCATTCCCCGTGCAGTGAACGTCAACTTTGTTACATTGGTCCCCGAGCAGTAACAAATCATCAATCAACTTATTATGTCAGTCTCCAAGCAGTACTAGGTTATTCAATATCACATCATTCCCCAACAAGGTTTATATACAAGATATTCATCCCTAACTAAGTATCTTTCAAGATTATCATTCCCCAAAAGCATTAATATCCAGATCGGAAACTTGGTCAGATAGTGCATCGGAGGAATCTACATCTCTTTTATTCTCAGTCAGGATCTTCATCCCCAAGTAGAGATCAAAGATCCCCAACAGAATGTTCCTATCTTCTTCAAGATGGAAATGTTTTGAAATACCACCACATCTACATTCATACATTACTCATAAAAATCATAACATGCGCATACATCATTCACGAGCATTATCATATACTCGCATGCATCATAATCTGCATAGAGCTCACCATATCCTTTCAAGTTAAATTTCCCCAGTTGGTGAAAGTTACTTTCCAGAAAGGAGGTCAAAGATGAATACCCGAAACAAGACGGGAAAACTATCTGAATGACCAGAAAATTTATCAATAGACAGCAGGATACAGATTAATACCCGAAACAAGACGGAGAAACTATCTACATCTTGACGAGTACTCATTTCAGATATAGCCAAGACGAAGGTTTATTCTGACTCTTTCATCACTCTGGATGGAATCTTTAAGCCCATCTCCAACTACATGTCCTCATCACTCCAGATGGCATCTTTAAGCCCATCTCCGACTACACATTGATGTCTCTCCACCTGCATAATGCTGCATATATGGTTAAAAAATCAATACATACCAGTAATCTCATTCTATGACAAGCGCAGAGTCTAACGTACGACTCACTCTCTAGAATTAACTTCTCCAAATGGAATCTATAAGCCCATTCCAGCACATGGTCAACTGACGATCTCATTCCATATACCAGCGAGTGCAAATTTTCAAGTGTACTCGAGTGTCCAATCATCTTCTACCTTCAGGTCACGAAAGGCAAGCATACCAATCTAACCCTTCAGGTACAAGAGGATTGAATAGGGGCAACTGTTATACCCCAAAATTTTCCCTCCTATTTCTCAATACAATCCACATCTCTATACTCAAGAATTTCTTAAGGGTTGACCAAATGAACCCTCTCTTAAGCAATAAACCCACAACTCGGGTTTTGTTTCTCTCAAGACAAAATCAAGTTCTAGTGCTTCAATTAGTCATCATACCTCCTCATATGTCTCAAGGGATAACTATGTCAAGTTTTAAGCCTTACAGCTCAAGTTTGCTCAGTCAATTGCTCAGATGGTTGAAAATCAATTGTATTGGACAAAAAGTCAATTATGGTCAACATACAGTCAAACTTCATCATTTTTGGTCAACATCAATATTTTGAAGTCACATTCATCGTATGATCAAGGGTTGATCATGATTAATCAAGAAAAGTCAAGTTTGATCAAAAGTCAAAGTTTCCAAATTAGGGTTTTTGGACAAAAAGTAAACAGAACTTTGACTAGGCATAACTTTCAGATATTTTATCAGAAAGTTTTCCACCAAAGATAATTTTGAAGGAAATTCAATTCTCTACAAATTAATGTCTCACAAGCTTTGGCCAAAAATGCTTCATTTGAGAGTTATGGATCAAGACATTATAGGTCCTTCTAAAAATCAACAAAACGTCATCTTTTTGCAAAGAAGTGTACATGAACATGGAAACTTCAATTAAGATGAAACAAAAAGGAGTGTTTATAGGACATCTTGAGCTTTCTAAAAAGTTCAATAACACTTAAAAATATTGAAAATTGAGCAAGATACAAGTTGAGCAAGTTTGACATTTTTGAAGAAGTGCATGAAGAGAAATACTTAGAAAATTCAATTTTTTTTCTAAATGGGCCTAAGTTTCTTTGATTCACACTTGCTTCTAACATTGTCAAGAGCATCTCAAGCCCAATAACACGCCATATTTTATTTTATTTTATTTATTTTTGAATTAATCCAATTTAATTCAATTTTAACAAAAATAAAATGCAAAAAGTCAAATCATTAAGTGCAAGGTTGATTTTTTTATCATTCTTGAGGTCCAAGCAAGCCAATATATCTGCTAATTTCAAAATTTGCTTGATTAGGCAAGAGATTGAATGAGATATCAAGAATGACAATATTTGGTGCAATTCCAAATCAAATATTTTTGCATTAAAGGCATATATTTTCTTCATAACTCTTGACCTATTTTCCATCCTCTATATATATACAAGAGATTCAGACCACAAGAGAAGGATTTCATGCAGCCAAGAACCCTAAACAAAGTGCAAAAATCCGTGCTCTTCAAGCTACATAGAAGACCAAGATTCTCATTGTTTCAGGCTATTCCAAGCAGTGCAACACGTTCCTGGGAGTTCTCTAATTCGTTCCAAATCATTACGAAGTCTTGAAACATCCAAAAACGCAAGAATCTGAATCGCAGTTTGCTTCAAAAATCCAAAATCGATTTCATTGGTTTATGTACCTTTAACATATTCTGATTGCATATTTGTGTTCATGATGATGTTTTGAAACTATCTAAACTGTTTGATTGAGTTTTAAGTGCAGGAATCATGAGTTGCCATTGTTAGGGTTTAAAGCTCCAAATTAGGATTATCTTATTTAGGGAAAATTGGACGAAACCAATGACAACATCATGTTCAGAGGATCAAACCCAATCGATTCATGCCCTCATAACTTATTTATATTGCATATTTTGAGAGTTGTGATTTGCAGGTCCTATACCTACGGATGAAATTCGTAGGTACAAGTTAAATTCAAACACGAGGAAGAAGAAGCTTGGCGCATTATTCTGTTTTAATTAATTTTCAGAATTAATCTTCATTTACATTTTATTCATCCTATTCCACTAACACCAAAACAACTTGGCTCAGATGGTGGGAGGCGCGCGCTGATGACATGGAGGACCTAGGTTCGATCCCTAGCTCCTCACCTTATTTTTTACAACTTTTCCAAAACTAACCTATTTTCCTATTTTTCTTCATATTTTCAATTATTTTCTTTTCTAATTAATTTTCCTTAAAATATTTTTCTAAAATACGACAAAAATCACAAAAAATATTTTCTTTTTACAAATAGGTTAGAAAAATATTATTTAATTTTTGACACAAAAAAATAATTTTTTTTCTTTTATTTTAATTAATTGTTAATTAACCATTAAATTAACCTTTAATTATTTTTCTATATTAAAATCAATCCAAAAAAATGTCAAAAAAATATTTTTCCTTTGCAATTAGGGTTTAGATATTTTCTCTTTTCATTAGACATATTTATTTTATTTATTTCTATTATTTTGCATTTAAATATTAGAAATCGATGAATAGGTCGGGATATTTTTTAATAAGCTAGTTAACTCACGCCTTTACTTTCTCACCTATATATGTATGTTACCTCGAAATAATAGCACTTAGTTGAATACAATGGTCATGAAAAGCAAAGATTAACATTGATCCTCGATGCCTTCCATGTGATGACCATAGATGTCGATGATAGCCTAATATAAAATAAGGTATCCTCACTAAAACTCTTTTCAAACACTTTGTATACATTTGTGAGAATCATTACAAAGTTAAACATCTTCCAAAACAAATATTTCAAAACACTTCATATACATTCCAACGAGAATCATTAACGAAGTCAAAGCGAAATACCTTTCAAATACTTTTCAAAATACTTTTCAAAATACTTTTCAAATCACATACACACAGAAAGCAAATTTTTAAAAGTGAGCTAAGCAACTAAGAGTCAGTAGATAACTACGGATGGAAAGGGTGATAATACCTTCCCTTTTCAT
The DNA here is from genome assembly GCA_021764765.1 of Vicia sativa. Classification (NCBI taxonomy): domain Eukaryota; kingdom Viridiplantae; phylum Streptophyta; class Magnoliopsida; order Fabales; family Fabaceae; genus Vicia; species Vicia sativa. The sequence goes on along the minus strand of CM038793.1, from coordinate 87,943,165 downwards.
TATTTCCTCCCATAATCAGAATCTAACGAAGGTCTTTTCCTGTTCTTTTCACCTTCCCTTTATTGGATAAAAGAAAAGTCAGTGGTGACTCTTGCTATCCGCAACATTTCTGATAAAACGCAAAACAAACAAGTTTGTTCTCCCACCGTGTTACAGTTGTTATCAGCCATCTCGTTAGGAATTTCGAGAGTATCTTTGATCTTCAGATTTCGGGATGACGAATGAAGATGGGGAGATACTTCCCACAGACGGCGCCAATTATCTGAATAAATAATCAGAATTAGAGACTGATGGAATGGTTGATGATCCTTCGAGTAAGTTGGCGTTGAGGAGGGGGTGATGTACCTGCAAGGCACTCCGATGCTAAAGTAAGCAAATGTTCAAGGAAGAAGGTAGAAAAATATTAGGGTTTTGAGTGTAAGAAAGTGACACCTTGCCCTCAAAGATATGAGAGTTTATATAATAATCTTAGGAAGGTCCTCATTGGCTGCTATATTTGGGATGAGATATGCGGGTCTGCAAATATAGTTGTTCGGGTTGACTAGGTCAAAGTCGAGCAATGGCGCCCGTAACTAGCCGTTGTGTTGGGCAAAGGGAGTGTCACGAGCATAGCTCTTGATGCAATGAGTAGCGAATCAGCTCGGTAGGCGAAGAGCAGGAGACGTCGTGTGGTATGCATTTCGAGCAACTGGCAACCCCCAATGTCGGCACGGATCTCTATCGAAGGTTGTATCTTGAAGAATGTGACCTTCCCGACAGGCGTTCGGGAAGTCCAAAATAGAAAGAAAGAATACAATAAGATTTGTTTATATTCTTTTCAATATGACTTGCATATTTTTCTGATGCGCTAATTTTAGTAGAGTTTGACCGATACTTTTTGGTAGAGTTTGACCAATGTTTGTTGGGTGGCTAGGATTCATGTCAGTTTTTCAAGGCTAATGCCTGAATCATCATGATCATTTTTTTCGCTTTGGTGGGGCTAAGGATTTCCGTATTGTTTTATATGTCATTTAAATTGCAGTTGTGTGGGTTATTTGGAAAGCACAAAATCAATAGTTTTTTTAAAACTCGAGCTTGTTGATGATGACAATTGTTGAAAAGGTTAAGATTAAATCGTATTGGAGGTTGAAATCTAATGTTGTTGATTTTAGGGTTGATTATCTTTCGTGGAGGAGCAATCTTATGCATTGTATTTTAACTAGTTTTGGTTAGTGTAATGCGTTGTGTTGGTGGATTTAGCTTTCTTTGCTTCATTCAAACCTCATTGGTGTTGTATTAATTTTTTTTGTAATCTTTCAAGTCCGCCTTGTACTTGAAGGATTTTTGTGTTTAATATATCTTTTTAGCTTCTTAAAACAAAATTTGCATATATTCTATTATTCATAAGATTGAGAAAGGTTTGGTTAACTTTAATATTTTTTGTATTTAAGTAAAAATCTATTTAAATCATCTTTAAAATATAATTCTTTTATAAAATCAAATAATTTAAAGGAAAAAACTTAAATAGAATTTCTTAGGTCTGCTTTATACTTTTTTTCCAATGAAAATATGACAAGTGTATATTTTTCTCTTAAATATATGTAATTTTTTTTAATTTTTACTCCTTAAAAAATAATTAAACACATTTATCATATTTTTATTGGAGAGAAGTATTGTACCATACCTATGAAATTGTATCTAAATATTCTTTATTTTTAAAACCAAAATATCTCAAAAATGATTTTTATATACAATAATTTGATATATTTTAAATAGATAAATGATATTTTAAAGTTACTTAAACTAATTTTCTATTTGAAGTTTTTTCTAAAACTTTTTTTATAAATTTTCAAATATATGCAACAATATAAAATCATTTTAAAAAACCGAAACCAAGTAATAAAATTGCATAACAATACATAAGGAAATCATATGATATATTACCTAAAATTATTTATTACTCATTAAAAACAAAATCAAATTATGTTGTGAGCTAAAATTGCATAACAATACATAAGGAAATACATAAGGAAATCATATGATATATTACCTAAAATTATTTATTACTCATTAAAAACAAAATCAAATTATGTTGTGAGCTAGGCCTTGGCCTTAGTTGATTCTATTATTTTCATTTGTTGAAATCTATATAAAGTCTCACAGAGTGAAACAAAGTAAACCATCAAACTAAAAATTAATACAATACCTATTACTCATTAAAAACAAAATCAAATTATGTTGTGAGCTAAAATTGCATAACAATACATAAGGAAATCATATGACATATTACCTAAAATTATTTATTACTCATTAAAAACAAAATCAAATTATGTTGTGAGCTAAAATTGCATAACAATACATAAGGAAATCATATGACATATTACCTAAAATTATTTATTACTCATTAAAAACAAAATCAAATTATGTTGTGAGCTAGGCCTTGGCCTTAGTTGATTCTATTATTTTCAATTGTTGAAATCTATATAAAGTCTCACAAAGTGAAACAAAGTAAACCATCAAACTAAAAATTAATACAATATGCCTCGTTTATCAATATTGGCTATTGTATTTCTTTTCTACATTGCATCTACCAATGCAGCTGTTGATATTCAAGCCATTTGCCAGAAAGCCAAAAACCCTTCATTTTGTACAAATCTTCTCACTCCAAAGGCCAGCGGAGACCTCAGCAGCCTAGCGCAATACACCCTCGACGTAGCTCGTACCGATGTATCCAACACCGTTAGTCTACTCAAAACCCTAATTGGTAAAAGTGGTGTTGACCCCAAGCTACAAACTCATTACAAGAATTGTTTGGATCATTTTGATGAGGAACAAGCTCTTGGTGATATTTTGGAAGCTATACAACTTTTGAAAAATCTTGATTACAATGGTGTGAGTTCACATCTTAGTGCAGTAATGACTAATATTGATGAATGTCTTACCGATGAGTCACCTCAGATAATTCTGATCTTCCCAAGAGTGCTGAAACTGCTTACCAAGTTTCTCAGATTAGTCTTATCATTTCAAATTTATTGTCACAGAAATAAAATACGTGGTGTTTTTAATAACGTTACGATAAAATAGTCAAATTTGAAATCATTAATATTGAAATATTACAAAATTACTTGTGTGGGACAGATAATTATGTTTTTCATGATTTTTATCTTATCATTTATACTCATTTAAAACAATCATTTATATTTAATATATTAGTACTTTTATGTTTTTGGGAAAAACTTAAATAAATTATCATATTTAAGTTTTGAGCTACATAATAAAATTATAAAATATCGAAAAGGTGATTGGTTATTCAATCATAGTTTTTAATTAACGTGGTTAATGATTTGTATAATCTGGTCCCAACACGAAATTTATTCACATTTAAAATTAAATATGAATATTAATTTTTAAACAGAGGAGATTATATATCAGATTTATGTTACATTGACTGACGCATTCAATAAATACTTTGCCTAAGATACTTTGAGAATTTTACCCTCATCATATGAGTCATTTAGGTTATATATTAATTCTTAAACTTTTATTTTAATTAAACAATTGTTATCGATAAACAAGTTAGTGACGAGTTAGTGAGTCATGATTTTTATTGAAAATATTATTTATTTATTTTATCAAATCCTAACTTCTTCATCTCATAAAATCAAATAGATCTCTACCACTTTTTCTAATAATTAAATACCTCTTCAATTTTATAAAAAACGTAATTCTAAATAATTCTAAGAAACAAGAGTAATTTGTTTTAAATATTTAAAAAGTGTAATTGAGAATAAAAAAGTCAAAAAGCAATATATAAAATGTAATTTGTTTTGAATATTTAAAAAATAATAGAAAACTTAATATTTTCCATATATATATATATATATATATATATATATATATATATATATATATATATATATATATATATGAAAAACTTAAATAAATTTCTTAGTTCTGCTTTATACTTGTTTTCAAACGAAAATATGACAAGTGTATACTTTTTTCCTGAATATATGTATTTTTTTTTTAATTTTTACTCCTTAAAAAATAATTAAACACATTTGTCATATTTTTATTGGAGAGAAGTATTGTACCATACCTATGAAATGGTATCTAAATATTCTCTATTTTTAAAACCCAAATATATCAAAAATGATTACTTAAACTAATTTTCTATTTGAACTTTTTTCTAAAACTTTTTTATAAATTTTAAAATATATGCAACAATATAAAATCATTTTAAAAAACCGAAACCAAGTAATAAAATTGCATAACAATACATAAGGAAATCATATGATATATTACCTAAAATTATTTATTACTCATTAAAAATTAAATCAAATTATGTTAAAAAACATCTTAGTAAAATGTTTCCTTTTTTTACAAGAACAACCATTCCATATATATTTTACTAATAAATGTCATATATCTATATATTGAATTTAAATTTAAGATTGTCATACAACTTTGAACACAACCTTAACCCTAATCTTTATGTGGCATCATACTACGCTTATGTGATATTACATTAGAATTTGAAATTTTTATGACTCTTTTTTAATTTTTCACACCAATTTTCATTAAATATCACAATTAATAATGATATTAAAATAATAATAATAATAATAATAATAATAATATCAAATTATGTTGATTCTATTTAATATATATATATAAATCAGAGACCAAATTACACTCGAAGAGTTACACCATGAGAATTATAAAGTTTGAGAGTAATCTATAATGATTTACTATGTCATTGAACTACATAAAAATTAATGTTATATGAAATTCTATTTTGACGATAATTTGGTTACCATGATCGTATGGTAAATCTTTATAGATTAATATTAAACTTTATAGGTATGATCTATATGATGATATGTTTCAATCCAACGATTGATTTTAAAAAATATTAATCGGCAGTGAAATTTTTGAGCGAGTGTAACTCTTCAGGTGTAGTTTGATCTCTTCATATATATATATATGAAGAGATCAAACTACACCTGAAGAGTTACACTCGCTCAAAAACGTCACTTCGATTAATATTTTTTAAAATCAACCGTTGGATTAAAACATATCATCATATAGATCATACCTATAAAATTTGAGATTAATCTATAAAATTTTACTATACGATCAAGATATCCAAAAATGGACTTTCATATAACGTTAATTTTGATGTAGTTCAATGAGTTAGTAAATCTTTATAGATTAATCTCAAACTTTATAGGTATGATCTATATGACGATATGTTTCAATCCAACGGTTGATTTTAAAAAATATAAATCCGAAATAACGTTTTTGAGCGACTGTAACTCATGGTGTAACTCTTCGGGTGTAATTTGATCCTCCTCATATATATATATATATATATATATATATATATATATATATATATATATATATATATATATATATATATATATATATATATATATATATATATATATATATATATATATATATATATATATATATATATATATATATATATATATATATATATATATATATATATATATATATATAGAGGATGATCAAATTACACCAATTAGTTATACCAAGTATTACACACATTTATAACCTTTGATTTATTTAAAATCTAATGGCTATTATTAAAATGCATCTTAGTAAAATGTTTCCTTTTTTTACAAGAACAACCATTCCATATATATTTTACTAATAAATGTCATATATCTATATATTTAATTTAAATTTAAGATTGTCATACAACTTTGAACACAACCTTAACCCTAATCTTTATGTGGTATCATACTACGCTCATGTGATATTACATTAGAATTTGAAATTTTTATCACTCTTTTTTAATTTTTCACACCAATTTTCATTAAATATCACAATTAATAATGATATTAAAATAATAATAATAATAATAATAATAATAATAATAATAATAATAATAATAATATCTAACTATAATAATAAGTGTAAAATAATAATAGTAAAATAATAATAATAATAATAAATACAATTAACACTATTATATCTTAATATCCAAATTATTTCTTTTAATTATTTTTTTAATTATTCTCTTTTAGTTGTTCTCTTTAATATTAAAATTACAATATTTTTGTAATTATAACTTTAACTAATGTAAGATATAATATGATTTTAAAAAATGTCATATATATGGCATTTAAATAAAATTTAGACAAAATGAAATATGATCAATAAAATTTATTTTATTTTATATTTTCTACTTATTTTTTAAATTTATTTTGTATTATGATTATCATTTTATTTAATTTAAAATGAACGGTGAAAAATAAAAATAAAAAAATAAATAATGAGAAATTTAATTTAAACAAAATGGAAGAAAATAATTTTTATTTTGTAAGTATTTGTATAATATCTATTCAAATACTTATAAAATTTAAATAGTTTTATTTTATATTTTTTACTTATTTTTTAATATATATTTTTTAAACTTTATGCATTTTGAATATTATTTTGTAGTTTATTTTTAAAATATATTAATTTTTCTTTAATTTAAATGAATAGAATATAATTTCATTTAAATTAAAAATATATTAATTTTATCATTTAATTTAAATTAATAGAATATAATTTAATTTAAATAAACCTACAAAAATAATGAGAACAATTTCAAATAATTTCAATTTGATAGTAATTTTTTAGTAATAAATATAAATATTAGTAATTAAAAATAATATATTTAAAAAAAAATTCAAGTCACATGTTTTTTTTTCTTTGACAATATATGTTAGTATTATGTATGAAATTGATTTTTCATTTGCGAGAAAAAAAATATTTTGTTTAAGATATAGGACATTTATTAGTAAAATATATATGGAATGATTGATCTTGTGAAAAAGGAAACATTTTACTAAGATGCTTTTAATAATAGCCATTAGATTTTAAATAAATCAAAGGTTATAAATAAGTGTAATATTTGGTGTAACTAATTGGTGTAATTTAATTCCTCCTCATATATATATATATATATATATATATATATATATATATATATATATATATATATATATATATATATATATATATATATATATATATATATATATATATATATATATATATATATATATATATATATATATATATATATATATATATATATATATATATATATATATATATATATATATATATATATATATATATATATATATATATATATATATATATAGGTTAACTCATTACTCTTTATTAGTATGATCTTTAAAATAATATCAATTTTATAGTTATTAAACAATCAATTTTATAATGTTTTTAAAAATATTAAAAATCACTTATTTATAAGAAATATTAATAAAAATCACGTGATTTTTATTAATATTTCTTAAAATGCGTTATTTTAAGTATTTCTTAATAAAAATGTAAATTTTAAATTATAAAACTGTGCATTCTTAATTTTAAACTAAGATTATATTTTATTCACAAATAAATTATCATGTACTAATTATTCATTATTTAATTTTTTGTATTTTTAATACACATTTTGAGTATCATATTGTATTTTACTTCAAAAATGAATCAATTTCATTAGTAATATTAAGAAAAATGCATACGATTTAATTTAGAGATAAACAAAAATTGTTTAAATAAGCAGAGACATTTTTCTTAATTTCGAAAAATGATTTTTTTCAGTAATATTTAGAATCATGCTTTTCTTTTTTAGAACCGAAGTATTATTTGATTGTTATAAAAGTGTAATAAATCTATTTTATTTTATTAGAATGAGAAGTTATGATTTAATTAAATATAAATTATTTGTTACCAAAAATAGGAGAAAACTAAAGGGATCAAATTAGTGACTCTTCATTCTTACTTAAAATAGTTTTCTCCTATTTTCGGTAATAAATAATTTATATTTAATTAAATCATAACTTCTCATTCTAATAAAATAAAATAGATTTATCACACTTTATAACAATCAAATAATACTTTCTTTAAAGAAAGCATGATTTTAAATATTTCTTAAAAATCATTATTTGAAGTTAAGAAAATGTCTCTGCTTATTTTTATCTCTAAATTAAATCATATGCTATTTTCTTAATATTACTAATGAAATTGATTCATTTTGGAAGTAAAATACAATATAATACTCAAAATGTGTATTAAAAATACAAAAAATTAAATAATGAATAATTAGTACATGATAACTTATTTGTGAATAAAATATAATCTTAGTTTAAAATTAAGAATGCACATTTTTATAATTTATAATTTATATTTTTATTAAGAAATACTTAAAATAACGCATTTTAAGAAATATTAATAAATGATTTTTATTATTTTTAAAAACATTATAAAATTGATATTATTTTAAAGATCATTGCAAAGCACTCATTCTACAAATTAGGTTAGCGCAAATTAACGTCTCCTATAGACATTTTCTAAAATACACATATTTTATTTTTGAAAAGAGTGTATTATTAAATTATGACTAAAAATATATTAAATACACTAAAAAAAACAACTCCAAATAGCCGCAAAAACTCACAGTCTTCAATGCCAAAACTAAGTCCAAAAAATTCTCCATTCAAACACTCCATGTTCTCCATTCCCTACATAATATTATTTAATAAGTAAGATATTTATATAGAATGTGTATGATTATTTGGTTATTTACAAGTAAAAGAATTACTTACTAGATTAAGGAGATGACATATTACGGCTATCATGATATGCATAATGACCATATGATTTACACAACCTTTTTCTTTTTTGTTGTTGTTCAAAAGCCATCTCTTTTCCTCCTTTAATTCATTGATCGCTTCCTTTAATCTTTGAAATTTTTGGTGGATGAATTTCAATTTCTTTTGGAAGATTGCATCCTATGAAGAACTCTATTTCTTTTGCTTTGGTTTGTGAAGAATCACCTTCAAGTTCAATCAATTGTTTTTTCATGTTCATAGCTTCATTTATTACAAGGAGTAATTTTTCCTTATTATGCCCAGCTATATGCATACAGTTAAAAAACAAATCCCATGCATTGGATATAAGTTGACTCTCCTTTTTTGTCCTTGAAGAACCTTCTAACACCTCACCATCAACACTAAAAATAGGCTTTCTAGTTGCCAACTTAGTCCACCTACTTACAATATAATGACTTGGTAATTCATTTATACCTTTTACCTTTAGAACACAAAGTATGTGTCTACATAATAAGCCTTGAGATTGAAACATTTTGCATGAACAATTTGCACTATAATCAAAGCCATTGTAAACTAACTTCACGCAATTTACAATTGACTCTACTATTGTCAACTACATCTAATATTTCCACTCCATCTTTATCTTTCTTATTTTTGGCTCCACAATCCACACAAGCAATCTGTTATACCCCAAAATTTTGCCTCCTATTTTTCAAGGCAATACACATCTCCATATTCAAGAATTCCTCAACGGTTGACCAGATGAGCCCTCTCCTAAGCAATCAACCCATAATTAGGGTTTTGATTCTATCAAGTCAAAGATGGTTTCTATTGCCTCAAGTGATAATCATGCCTCCTCATATGTCTCAAGGTATCACCATGCCAAGTTTCAAGCCTCACATCTCAAGTTTGCTCAGTCAATTCTCAGATGGTATCAGTTGTATTGGACAAAAAGTTAATTGTGGTCAACATACAGTCAAACTTCATAATTTTTGGTCAACATCAAGATTTTGAAGTCACAATCATCATTTGATCAAGGTTTGATCATGATTCATCAAGAAAACTCAAGATTTTATCAAAAGTCAAAGTTTCTAAATTAGGATTTTTTGATAAAAAGTCAACAAAGCTTTGACCAGGCATAATTTTCACATACTTTATCAGAATTTTTTCCACCAAAGCTCATTTTGAAGAGAATTCAATTCTATAAAACTTTGTGTCTCACAAGCTTGGGCCAAAAATGCTTCATTTGGGAGTTATGGATCAAGACATTATAGGTCCTTCTAAAAGTCAACAAAAGTCATCTTTTTCAAAAGAAGTATACATGAACATGGAAGCTTCACTGAAGATGAAACCGAAAGGAGTGTTTATAGGAAATCTTGATCTTTCAAAAAAGTCCAAGAACACTTCAAAATGATAAAAATTGAGCAAGATACAACTTGTGCAAGTTTGGTATTTTTGAAGAGGTGCATGAAGGGAAATACTAAGCAAATTCAAATTTTTGCCAAATGGGTCATGGTTTTTATAGTTTGGACTTATTTCTAAGAAAGTCCTTGACTTCTAAGACCACTTGCACGCCTCTCTTTAATTTATTTTATTTATTTTGGAATTTATTCATTTAAATTCAATTTTAATTAAAATAAAATGCCAAAAATCAAATTAATAAATGCAAGGTTGGATATTTATCATTCTTGAGGTCCAAGCAAGCCCAAATAGGTGGTCAATATCGTAAAAGGTTTGATTGAACAAGATTGAAGCAAAATTTCAATCAAATTTTTTCTAATGAATGCAATATATTTTCTCATTATTTCTGACCTAAGACACTCCTCACTATCTATGCTACAAGACCAGATGAGAAACACTAGGTTGGCTGCGCTAAAAAACCCTACACGAAATTCTCCAAAATTTTCAACTTTAGGGCAAACTCAAAGTCCATTCTCCAACCGTTTTCAATCGATTCCAAGCACACAAACCTGTTCCTGAGGTATTGTATGAGAAACCCCTCGCACTCCTCCTCAATCACACACGGTGATAATAACATTAACAAAGGACACAAAATCAGAAGATACGCTTCTGTCACAAACTACCTAAGACTGAAAGCTTTGTGCTTCTAACTTAGAACACACCTTAGAGCTGCTTCACAGATTCCTCCAAGAATAATACATGCTTCCTCTTACCTACGAGTTTCGAGGAACATGGTGACCATCCCACAATCCGGGTGGTTCACTATGTCTAGCCCTAATGATTACATATTTCTTAATTAGGCTAGCTACCTAAATTATGTTACAAATCCTTATTTATAACCTCTACCCAAACTGGACTTGGACCTTCAAACAATAGCATACCAGCTGTAACAATATAGTAGAAAACTTCTGCTACAATTATGGTCTTCATCACTTAGTTTCCTAAATGTTCTCCTTGATTTCAGGTTTGATCTTCTAGACCTTCACACATGCCTTTAAATATACGCCACATATGATGCTTAATATTTTCCACATATTCTACATAATTTAAAACGAACCGAGTCTTATCTTTCGTTTAACAAGCGTGATGTCTTGACATCTTTTTGACATATTGTTCCGATGTTGAATTAGTTCAACACAATATATTCTGGCATTCCAATAGGACTTCTTGGTGTACATGTTCTTCTTATTCAAGTAATACATCCTATTGTATATTACATTATTGCTGCTATTATTTGTTTTACTAAAATTAATGTCAATCCTCAAAATTCAGGAACTTACAATGATATTTTTCTAGGAAAGTTTTGGAGGAAAGAAGTTGTAAAATTATAATTTATTAAGATATTCTTATTCATTCTTATTTTATTCTCCCTACATAACACTAAACCTGTGAGATATTAGATCAAACTCTAATTGATCGAAAGGGAGCTTCTGGTTCGATAGAGTTTAGCATGTCGTCGAAGATTGTTCACATATTGGTGTCGAAGACCTACATATTATAGTCGAAGTGTGTTCTAGTATGTGGGTGTCGAAATGCTAGGGTTGTTAGTATTTCGAAATTGGGCCTGTTTGTTATGTCTAATTATTTAAGTTATCTTGGTGCACTTCGCACATGACTCAAAACAAATACTTGTTCGAAGAGCTATGTGATTAAGATGGAGGATCTGTATTGTTGGGAAACAACAAAGCTCGCAAGATCTCTCTTGGTGAATTCGACAGGAAAGGATATGTGTTTCAAGGAGAGAAAAGTATCATAATATTCATGAAGGGATCAAAGGAAGTCTTGAGAGGCGTGAAGAAACAAGACTTGTATCTTGAGGATGAAGTTCTAAGTGGTTCGACAAATGTTGCATCCATAAAGCCTTTGTCAAAGACAAAAATATGGCACATGATATTGGGTCATGTCAATGAAAGGGGTCTGATCAAATTGAGAAAACAAATTTTTCTTAGTGGAGACAAAGTCGAAAAGCTGAAATTTTGTGAACCCTGTGTACTTAGAAAATATTGTAGAGTAAAGTTCAACAAAGGCAAACAAAGAACACATGAATCCCTCAATTACATTCATGCTGACCTTTAGGGGCCTGCAAGTGTCGGTCACATTCAAGAGCAAGATATTTTCTATCCATAGTAGATGATTATTTCAGAAATTTATGGGTATTCATCTAGAAGACTAAGGATGAAACTTTTGAGAATTTCAAAAGTTGGAAGATTCTAGTGGACAATCAGACTAACGTAAAGGTTAAGAGGTTGAGAACAGACAATGACCTTGAATTTTTCAATGAGGTATTCGAAATCTTTTGTGCTTCCTCTGGGATTTCAAGGCACAAAACTATTGCAGGTACTCCATAACAAAATGGTTTGGTTGAAAGGTTAAATCAAACTATTTTGGAGAGTTTTAGATGCATGTTGACTAGTGTTGGACTAAAGAAGGTGTTTTGGGATGAGGTTGTTTCAATAGAAACATATATGATAAACAGGTTTCCTTTGACAATGTTAGGTGTGAAGACACCTGAAGAAGTTTGGTCGAGACATTCACCTGATCTCGACAAGAGGTGCATCACTAGTTGAGATGTAGTTTTTAACGAAGCTAAAATGAATTTCAAGAAAAGTGATGATGTTTGTCGAAGTTCAAAAATATATGATAAAGAGCTGAAAAAAGGAGAAATTCCTATTGAGGTGGAGCATGTTGATGCTGAAGTGCGTACCCCAGATGAAATCGAAGAACAAGTAGAAGATGCTGAGGAAGTTGAGGAAATTGTCGATGACTACATATTGGCAAGAGATAGGATGGGAAGATTCATCAAGGCACCTCAAAGACTTGGATATGCAGATCTTATAAATTATGCCTTAATCTCTGCAAGTGAGGTTCTAGACGAAGAACCAAGAGACCATAAGGAAGTTATGAGGATTCTAAATAAGATTGAATGGATGAAGGTCATGGATGATGAGATGAAATCACTTCATGATAACAACACTTGGGAATTGATCAAGAAACCTGTTGGAGCCATGTTAGTCAGCTGTAAATGGATTTTCAAAGTTAAGGAAGGAATAGAAGGAGTGACATTAAAAGATACAAGGAAAGGTTGGTTGCTAAGGGTTTCACTCAGAAAGAAAGTGTATACTTCAATGCTGTGTTTTCTCCTGTTGTGAAGCGCAAGTCCATTCGAATGTTGCTCGCCATTGTGTCACGGTTCGATCTTGAACTAGAACAAATGGATATTAATACTGCTTTCTAGTATGGTGATCTAGATGAAACAATCCTGATGAGGCAACCTGAAGGGTATGTCGAAAAGGGGAAGGAAGTTAATGTGTGCAAGTTGAAAAGGTATCTATATGGGCTGAAACAATCTCCTCGATAGTGGAATAGGAGATTTGACAAGTTCATGACACACATAAGTTTCATTTAAAGTCCGTTTAACCACTGTGTTTACTTCAGATTTTGACCTGGTAATTCATTTATTATTTTTTTTCTTTATGTTGATGATATTCTCATAGCAAGCAACAAAGTCAAAGATGTAATGGTGGTGAAGGCTGAAATCAGTAAGGAGTTTGAAATGAAGGATCTGGGAGCTGCATCAAGGATTCTTGGGATTGACACTCGAAGAGATAGAAAACAATTGAAAGTTCAAAGGCAAGTTATCACTATTAAATGTGATCATCAAAGTGCAATACACATCTCAAAGAATTAAACCTATCATGAACGAACCAAGCATATCGATGTGAGGTTACATGTCGTTATAGGGGTAATCGAGCATGGAGAAGTCCAAGTGCTGAAGGTTTCAACAGAACACAATGTTGCTGATATGATAACCAAGATATTGCCAAGTTGCAAGGTTTTCCACTATATGCAGTTGATAAGGCTGTATGAAGAAAGGTAGTTAGTTCTTTGATAATAGATTTTGTTATAAGGTGGAGATTTATGAGATACTGGATCGAACTCTATTGAGTCGAAAGGTAGCTTCTGGTTTGATAGTTTACCATGTCGTCAAAGATTATTCACATGTTGGTATCTAAGACCTACATACTGTAGTTGAAGTGAGTTCTAATATATGAGTGTCGAAATGCTTGGGTTGTTAGTATTTCAAAATTGGGCTTGTTTGTTATGTCTAATTGTTTAAGTTAACTTGTAATAGATATTTGTAATAAAAGTCCTTTAGTTTAGTATGTTAGGTTTATTATAAATAACATACTAGTCTCTCATCATTAAATACTGCAAATCCTAATTTAGAGTAAGAGATTTATTTATTATTCTTGTGCAATTGTAATATTGATTAAAGAGAAAATAAATGATAGCACTTAATAACCAATCTTTATTGTTCTTCGTGTTCTTCTTTATATTCTATCCTAATTATTTCTTAATCATAAAAAAAAAACAAATTGATACTTTATTAGTTTATAAAGTATCTGTTTCTAACAAAATCCACTAACTAAAACCTATATAATCTCTACATTGTTTATTTTCACCAACTACTTCCACCACTAACTCAATCTTATAATGTTGTCACTATTTTATACATACTTATAACTAACATCCAATTGGTATGCTTTCATCATTATTTTTCATTAGAAGATAAGTTTCTTTCTATCGATTTTCTTGATTATTGTGTTTTTGTAATGCACATAAAAATAGGGTATTCTTCAATTATATTTATTTTTATTGTATTATTATATGTATTTTCTTTTATTGTGTTTTTTTAATATTTTTTTACTTGTATTTTATTTTCATTTTGTATGCATATATTAACAATGTGGTAATTTTTATTTTTGTAGATATAAACATGTTATGGACAGAGAAATTGCAAATTAAATTTAAAATATTTTTTAACTATCTGTTAAAATTTTTCATTATATCAATTTATTATATTAATACATATTTTCTTTTATTGTTGTTTCTATTTTCTACTTATGTTTTCTTTTCATATTTTTTCTTTTTTATTTTTTCACATATTAACATGTCACGGAGTGAGGAATTTCATATGGTAAAAGATATTCTTCATTTATATTTTTCAACATTTATATATTATTTATTAAATTTTTGTTTGTTTATGATTTCTTATTTATTATTTTGTTGTCTTAAATCATATATAACATTTGCTATTATTTTTAGTCAATTTTTCTATTTTGAACAATGGAATGGGTCACTCCGGAAGGAGCAGGCAGTCGGGAACCTCAATCTTGAGATTACTCAAGCTTTGCCGATTGGAAGAAGCGTTAAGTTTGAATGATGAAAGCTTTGAAGAAATTGTTCCCTTTACAAAGAGAATGAAGCTACCCATGATTCAAAACTACGAACCAACAAGGGTGATCTACAACCAAGAGGAATATGTTTCTCTCTCGGACCGATAGTCGGCATTATATGACGGATATAATGGAAGGCAAGGTAATATAAAAACTTGAGATGTTGAAAATGTGTACATGCTTTAAATCGTGATATATCGGGTTCTCAATCTATATGGTGTTTTAGTGTGTATGCTCGTTATAGATGTCATCTTTTAACTAAGATGCTTGTGACATCTTTCCTCTGCACAGATAATTATCTGTAATGGTTGAGTGGAACTTGTTTTCTCCTCCTCCTTAAAATTAAAAATGCTAAAAGTGGTGTACATTCTTGGACACTAATATTGCTGGAAACTATATGATTTACTTTCACCTTATCAATTTAACAGTTATTTTTTTGGCTTATTTTGGAGTTCCTTCCACCTCTAATGTGCCTCACATGTCACCAGCTTTTTTCTCACTACCTCAAGGTGTTGGTGGAGCCACACTTCCTCCATTTTCTTCTCTGGTAGAAATACGAGATACTCGTTCTGGCTACTATGCGCCATTGTTTAACCAAAGCCAAATTGGAGTATCTCATGATTCTTGTTCAAGCTTAACTTTCACAAAAGCAATTTACTATTAAGGCGGTCTCCCGAATGGGGTTATGCCTCTAAGACTACAAAGGTTTGTGCCTTTCAAGGCTTATTTCTTGCATGCCTGCATTATCATTTATAACTAGCGATATCTCTGAACATTTAAACATTGAAAAAGCATATAGCTTCTCTTTTCTAACTTTCTTGTCTTTAAATGATTTGATCTTATTGATGCTTTTCGATTTGATTCCAAAGCCCGTGTCTGCGCATGTGTTTTCATTATTGGATCTTTTCTTTGTCATCCCTCCGATTCGCTGGCTGTATGCTTGGTGATGTTGAAGTTCTGTTGATATAATTCAGGAGGGTGTAATGTGTTGTGAAGTTCCTTCTCACATTCCGGGAAATGTTACTTTGTGTATTACTTCTGGAAATCGAGAGTCATGCAGTGAAGTAAGAGAGTTTGAGTATCGTGATAACACCAAGAGTTGCACCAAATATAGTCCGTTGGAAATAGAAGCCACTAGAACTCTAGAAGAGCTGTTATTACTAGTTAGATTAGGACAGGTGCTCCTTTCTGCGTCACCTATAATGGATGATAACAATGAATCAGGAATTTTCATAAAACAGAAAGATGATATTGATTCATGGAGCCATGTTATAGATGCTCTTCTATTTGGCAGTGGAACTTCTTCTAGTACTGCCAATTCGGATACACTATATAGGAGGACCGACCCAAAGGTCAAACAACCTAGGCTAGGGTTATAGACCTCAAAAATGTGGAGTTAAAAATGGCCTCATAATTTTTTTATTTAGTCATAAAAATATATAATGACAGAAAATATACTTATGCACTTATGCTTGTTCTTGGAGGGACTTAAGCTTCAATAACCTCTCAGGATAAATTCCCGGAACAATTTTCAATTTGAGCTTGCCCTCTTCCTTGTAATATTGCATTTCCTTACTTCCTAAGTAATTATATTTTGATTTGGTGATATGTATCATATGTTGTATAAATAAATGATGTTTTGTTTTTATCGAATTCTAGATTTCTCGAAAATAACACACTTAATGGTAGTCTCCTTCGGCAGAAAAGTTCATCTCTTAACAACATGTGAGTAGGCTTCACTTACTTGATTCAAAATTCAAATCCGTTGGATCAGACATTTATATCAATTTTAAATCTTTAATCTTTATTTATTGTTCTTCAATTAATTTGACTCAACATGCTTGCAGAGACTTGTCATACAATGTTCTACCAGGAAGCTTCCCGTCTTAGATAAACGAAAAAAATCTAGAAGTGTAAGTTTCATCATCCTTTTCTTCCCCTATTTAACTGTAATTAGTTTTTTGCGCTAAATATTTATGCTTTCAGTGTTTCTTGTGTGTGAAACTATGTTGTGATATTTTTTGGACATGAATATGCAGAAACTTAGTAGCCAACAACTTGACAATAGATTATTCAAATAGCAGGTAATATTTGTGTATTAAATTAAGAGTAAAAGATAATATTTATGCTCTTTATTGAATTGTTTTTTTCAGGTTTAGTTTCTTAGTGTTTTGACTGATGGCAGAAAACAACATGGCTTGCTACGTTTTACATGTGTATACTAGCTGGAACTGCTCTGAGATATGTTTATGGTGGATTGGTAAGATTTCTCGCACAATCTAGCTGTGTTCAATATGAAGATGGCTTTGAAGAACCATCTAATGAAAGTGATCAATATGAAGATGGCGTCGAAGAATCACATGAAGGAGACGTTAGTAATGAATTATGATTTTTAAGTTAGGGAGACAAATGAATTTTTTGAGTCATTTTTAGTAATGTGACTATGTAAGAACTTGTTATAAACTTTGTACTTTATAATTGTTGTTTTATGAATTTGTTTTATTTAAAATCAAAGCAATTAAAATTTTATTTTTTGTAGTTTAAAAATATTTGTTCTATGAATTTGTTTTCTTTAAAATCAAAGCATTTTAAATTAAATTTTTATTTTTATATTATGGTTATTTTATTATATAATTAAAAAGGATTTAAAAAAAATTTAGATTAACATTTCCTGCAGATTTTCCTACGGGATTTCCTGCGGTTATTTCCAGCGGATTTTTCTACGGATTTTTCTGCGGAAATTATTACCCACGAATGTATTAGTCGGGAACCATAAATCGCAGGAAAATCCGCAGGAAACTCGTTTCCTGCGGATTTTTTGCTCAAATCCGCAGGAAAATCCAACTTTTCTAGTAGTGCTACATTTTACCTTCGATATATATATATATATATATATATATATATATATATATATATATATAACTGTTATGAAAAAAATTACTACTTATAAACAATAGTTGAATGAAGTTACCCATATATAGGTTACCAAACATGTATGTCAGTCCCATTTAGATTCGTCCCAAAACAATTTGTGAAAAATGGAACAGGCAAGACAAGCATATTTAAGGGTGGGAATAGGCTGAGTCGAATTAGGGTTTGCCAAACCCGAGTTTGATGTTCTAAAAATATCAAAGTCTAAGTCTGACTTTTGGTCTATCATATGTTTATATTTGGGCATGAGTTTGATCTTTTTGATGGCCTGATTAGCCTGATTTACTAATTAATAATCTATTTTATTTGAATATATATATATATGTGTGTGTGTGTGTGTGTGTGTGTGTGTGTAGCATGTGTAGCGTGTGTTTTTTTTCTGGCATGAGGCCTATCATTTTTAACTAAATAGACTTATAAAAAAGTTTATGTATTTTTTATTTAAAAAAGTTTGATCTAAACCATAGACCCATGTTAGTTGATTTGACCTATTTCCATCCCTAGACATATTTGAGGATGTGGATCTAAAACATGGATCCGTCCCACAAAAAGTGATTGTAGGGAGGAGCAGCTCTTCGGACATTGAACCTTTTAGGCATAAAAAAATAAAATTTTAAGTAAAAACATCTGCCCGCAAAAAAATGGAATGGAATAGGACATACACATTAAAGAGCATGGCTCTTAAAAATTGATCCACCCTTCAAAAAAGTGCATGAAAAACGAACAATTCCCTATAAGCCGAGCCTTTTGCCATCCTTATTCATACATCGCATGGATAAACGTCTAGTTTTTATTAATTAATTAAAATATTTGACAGAAAATTATAACAAAAGAGTTATATGATTAAAATTTAGTATGATATGATATAAAAAAAACTATGATTTGTTTATAAGAAATCACTATCACCCCTTATGTAATTGGAAACTGAGAATAGAAAGAAATAATCCAATAAGACTTAGGCTCTGTTTGGTAATACAAAAAAGAAAAGCTTTTAGTTTTTCAGCTCATATTAATAAAAAAAACTTTGTTTGATAACTGTCATTTAGCTTTTAGTTTGTAGCTTTTTACTAGCTTTTAGCTTTTATTTCAAAAGCTATTTAAAGTAGTTTTTCAGGTTGTAGCTTTTAACTTGCGCCTTTTTCTTCTATTTATAGCCTTATTATTTTAACAAAAATATATTTTTACCCTTCAATATATTTTTACCCTAAAATAGATAATAAACTTATTTTTATTATTATTTTTTATTAACATAATTGAATTCAAAATAGTAATGATGTTATTTTATATATCTCATTAAATTTATATATAAATATTATTATATAAGTTCATTTAAAAATTTATATATAATTGTTTGATTTATTTTGGTATTATTTTTAATTTGAGTATATATTATTTTTTTTATGTGTTTGTTAACATTTTTATTTTTATTTTTATTTTTAAAAAATAATTTAGTTATATAATACAATAATATAATGAAAATATCAAAATTTTAATTAAGAACGTCCTTTTATATCATTTTGTATTTATCAGCTAGTATAATAGCTAATTTATCACATACTCAAATTAACTTATCAACTATCAGCTATCAACTATAAACTACCAGTTACCGGCTAATTTTACCAAACATAACCTTTTATTATATTCTTTAAATAAGATGATTTAATAAGATATGATATGAAAAAAACTATAATTTATTTGTAAGAAATCACAATCACACTATATAATTGGAAAATCATAATAGAAAGTGATCTGAATAAATGATCAGAACCGGAGACGGTTGGAACGGTTGATGATCCTTCGAGCAAGTTGGCGTTGAGGAGGGGGGTGTACCTGCAAGACACTCTGATGCTAAAGTAAGCAAATGTTCAAGAAAGAGGATAGAAAAATATTAGGGTTTTGAGTGTAAGAAAGTGATACCTTGCGCTCAAAGATATGAGGGTTTATATAATAATATTAGGAAGATCCTCACTGGCTGCTATATTTGTGCCGAGATATGCAGGTCCAAAAATATAGTCGTTCAGCTTGACTAGGTCAAAGTCGAGCAATGTCTCCCGTAACTAGCCGTTGTGTCGGGCAAAGGGAGTGTCACTTTCAACGTGAACCCTGTAACACCCCAATATTACCCAAGGTTTTATATGAAAAAATCAGAGTAAATTAAAATTTCATAAATTCAATACTGAGGCATCACACCTTCAAAACCAAATCACTTTAAACAATTTGCTTTAAAGTATAAATCTCGGATACATAGCATCGTCGGAAATCATAAATTGATTCATAAAAATCAAAACATCTCCTTAATTAAACTTCCTTAACAAATCATGTTTTCATAAAGTATGATTCTTATTTACAAAAGGAAAAACAACTAAAGAACAACAACGAGACAACATAAATATTCCCTCTGAGTGCTACGTATCAGAGCGACACCGACTCGACTAATAGCAGCTATAATCTCCGTCTTCATAACCTGCGTTACGGTATAAAGGTAGCGAAACAAGTAAAGGGTGAGATACTCCAAAACATATAATTAAAGGCATGATAAATATATATATATATATATATATATATATATATATATATATATATATATATATATATATATATATATATATATATATATATAGTTTCGGAATTATAAAGGGTATAGATTAATAAGTGCAATTCCAACACATATCCAAAACTCACTCACTCTAATCAGCATTCTAATGTGTATAATCTACACTTTATCGCCATAACCTCATCGACATAAATCGTCACAACAACACATAAATGTTCATCACCACAAAATCATCACAAGTCAATACATCACTAATCAACACGACAATCATAAACAACAACATATGACAACAACACCAAACAATGCTAATAACATAAACACATAAATAAAATCATCACCAATTGGCTAAAGCCCATCGTCGCTTTTGGCATAAAAGCCCATCGTCACAAACATCATCACATCATATTTGCATTAAGCATTTTATCAAAGTTAAATCATCATAAAACTCATCATTTATATTCATCGCCTAGTTATCATGAAATTATTAAGTTATATTCATTTCATGTTCATCATAAAGATCATCACCAAACAAAGCATCATATATCATCACAATTCAACATCATCCATCAATTAAAACCCAAAGCCAAACAACTCAAACATAAACATAACCAACTCCATGAGACACGACTATCTTATGCATGTGGTACCCGTCGTTTTGTCCATAATTAGGAACACTTGGCATAAAGCCCATCGTCGCTTGGCATAACAGCCCTCGTCGCTTGGCATAAAAGCCTTCATCGCCAATCCAATGTATGTGACTCGAAAATAAAAACAACATAACAAAACATCATCATCGCTCATCAAAATTGACATAAAGTCCACGTCGCCATATTCATCCACATCAAGATAAACATATCATCGCTTCGCATATCATCAAGTATTCGTTAATAAATACACCGTCACAAACATCATGTTTAATCACACCACATCATTATCAATTCATTCGCTAAATTCCAAATACGGAAAAATAGTCAAATACCTATAATCGTCGCGAAAGCCATTCCTAATAACCGGCATTAATCATAATCGTCAACATTGCAATCAGATTGTCCATACGTGTCTTAAATTGACTAAAACACAATCCGATTCAATTTAACCGTAATTAAGCCTATTTCGGGTCGTTTCATAAAAACTCGTAATTTCGAAAAAACTAACCTCACCACTACGTTCTACACGTCGAACTTAGCTAGCACGTCAATTTTCGTTGAATTCGGAGCAACTTGCTCCGTCGTCGAAATTACCGAAATTGGAAAATCAGAACATAATCGGGTTCCAAATTTAATCGGCTAACTTATTCCCTAATTATATTTTATTAATACCAACTAGTAGTATAGGGATTTAATAAAATTGAAAAAAACAAAAACTACCTGCATAATTATGCAGAACAGAAATTATGCAGAAGCAGAATTGCAAAATACAGAAAAAATGAAAATTTGCCAAAACCACCAAGGCACAAGGGGACAAACGTCCCAACCTTATACATAATTTGGAGGCGGAGGCCTCAGAGTGGGGGACAACCGCCCCTCAGCTTGAGGTGGGCGCCTCCCCCTTCGTCCCACTCTCCACCAATTTTTTCTTCTGGTTTTTCTTACAGTTTTCTTCATTTTCTAATCTTACAATTTATTCCTACTAGCCATGGTAATAGAACACCTAGATCAATACTCCTAACTCAACTTTCCTAATTTATTCTAACAATCACACACACAACTCATAAACCGCAACATCAATTTTCATCACAAATCCACAATATATCTATCAAACCCTAACTATAGAAAGTGAAAAATCAAACCCCTTACCTCAAGTGCTTGGATGATTCTTGATGCTTCAACAACTTCAAACCTTGCTCTTGCTCTCACTCTTCTTCTTCTTCTTCCAAAACCCCTTCTTTCTCTCTAGGTTACTATGTTGGTTTATGGTGAAAAATGAAAGAAAAAGAGGAAAAATGGTTTATATGCATTCTTACTAGCAACCAAGGGTGTAAACCCAATCCTAGGAAATTAGTCCTCACACCCCTAATTTATTTTATTAATTAACACCTTAATAATATCTAATAATATCATTAACTCAATTAATTAAAATTTGGGGAATTAAATATCGGTCCGAATAATATTTTACCGAACTGAATGGAATAAAAACCCGACCGAACGAAACGTCGCTAAATATATTAATAGATATATCGATTAATATAAATATTCTCGTCGCAAAATAAATATCGATCGGTAACTCGAAAATATTAATATAATATAATATTAATTAAAACGGGGCATTACAACTCTCGCCCACTTAAAAACTTTTTGTCCTCGAAATTTCGACCAAACCGAACAAATCTGGTCATGCCTATGCATTTGTCCACTCAATCCTCGCGTCAATAAAACAACATACAAAAGACACCAAAAACAAGGGCATCACCCTAACCACAACATCCAGTCAAGAACAACCATGCCGCGATGCAAAGCCCATACAATGCACTCGAAAACCAACTAACAACCCAACAACCAAACAAGTCGCAGACACACCGGTTCACTCGAGAACCAAACAAACAAGATCGATACCATCCTAATGCCTCAACCATAGAATTAGTCACACACTCGAACCGACACCTCGGAAATGAGTCATCAAAGATAGGAACATAAAGTCCTACGACACAACACCGACTCCATCGCTAAAACGAAGACAACAAAATGGTTATACAAACCAAAACTGAAACAATTAGAATAGGATAGTACCACGCGTGCTACACAAACACGAAAGAGATGCCTTCATTCACGCATAAGCATGAACTCAAGAATCACACTTACAATTATCGATCTCATTCTAGAAAATCACAAGGTCACATCGTCCTTGTAGATTACCAACGTACCACCCTTGAACAATAACAAGTTACTCAAACATAACCGAACTGTGATACACTACTCATTCTAGGGCGTATACTGACGACTTGCGACTATAACTCACTAGTCCAAATCCAACAATCTCGTATACTCGCTAAAAATTCAATGCTCGATATCTAAACCATGCTGTGTCACTTTTTATGCATATAATGGCAACCGTAAAATAACTTGGTTAATCCTCAACTTCACAATTACTCAGAATGGATACGTTCGAAGCGTACACCCATCAGGATACCTCGTAACATCAGTCTCATCAATTCGTAAATCACTCTATCATTCTTGATTGATCAACGTCCATTGATCCTCTATAATACACGACATAGTTTGACCTTCAAATACTTTCCAAATATTCACTTGTGAAACTTCGACGTATACAATTGACTTCAACAAAGTCTTCCCTTCTAACAATTCAATTCCCATAATTTCTATTAAGTAATCACCATCATCGCACCGTTGTAACGATCAATACGCAGGTTCTTATTCAAAACACCTTTCATAAATTTCAATCTTCCAAAGTGGTAATTCAAACCAAAACACTCTCTCAAGAACTCTACCCATCAACGTCGTCTCATACTCCTGTAATTACAAAACAGGTTGGACTTAGAACCATAACAAAATTTTATGGAATCCAACACGAACACCATCGCGACCGACTTCAGTCACAATAGAGCATCTTCCTTTATAAAACATCAATCATCTTAAAGTACCTGTGGCTACCAAACCGTCACAAAATTCTTTACCGTCAAGACTTATCTTAGTCGTAATCTAATAATCCACCACGACCATTAGTATTCGACGAAATGCATATGTTAGTAGTGAACAAATCCTTAATAACCTTCTGAGCTTAATCTCAACAAGTGTCCCAAAACAAACATGCAACATTCTTCAAAATAATAAATCCCAAATAAGATATTCTTGGGTTATCCGTGATATCAACATACTAAACTCAGCATCAGACGAAGTCTCTTTATAGATCGTACTCAAACTTGAATTGTCTTCAACAATTCCAATCTTCTTGTCGTTAACATCTGCACCTTTTAGATTTCAAATGAGCATAACCGCATCAAACTCTAACTCACACGTCCGATAATTTTTCCTTATGAAAATCAAATCGTTCCAAGGTAGCAATACACTCTTTCCAACTCTATGTCGAAATACATCTTAAGTCCAAAATGAAATATCACATTACACCGCACAAGGTTCTTCAGTACTAAATAAGACCAAAATCGAAGCATTCGCTAAACTTTCCACTGGCTCAACAAATTCGCTTCCCATTGCGAAGTCCAAATAACGACTCAACCATCTCAAGTCAAAGTACCCACGATCAATACCAACTTATAAAAAGATCTTCTATCAAACTCACAAAGCTAACCATCCAAAACAAAAGAACTTCTAAGTTCTAAAATAACCCCCTTAAAGTCTTCTACAAGATACAAAATAAATCTTCGCGGAACTGTCCAAAATATCACTGTCTAAGTCGCTTACTTAAGGCACTCACGTCCCACAGTTCCAAAACTCTTTCTTTAGAACGCTCGACATGCACTGGTCTAACTTTACTACTGATAACACAAAGCTCGGATGGTTGCTACAATTTCCTTAACTTGATGTGAACCAAATAATATCCATGAACACGAAATAACTCTTGCAGCTACTCATGGAGTACTGTCTGAACATTCCAAAATCATACCTGACGCATTAGTCACACTAATGACATCAACAAATACTCGCTAGGACCATACACTATCTTGAAAAGCATTGTCTAAACATCTTCAGCTCACACACTAACCCGTAGACAGCCAGACTTCACATCGATCTCACTAAACACATAAACTCCAAATGACTGATTTATCCAACATCAGTCCTTGGAAGTAGATACTTGTCCTCAACATCCACTTCGTTCCTTTGTCTAAAAACGACACACCAACTTAAGCGACCTTTGTTCTTCTCGAACAACACAACTGGAGCACTTCATGGCGACCCACTCAAACAAACAAACTCTACTAAAAACAGTCCTCAAGTTGACTTTCAACTCTAACTCAGAAGCAGACATCTCCAAGGATATTCCGAATCACAACTAGTTCCAGAAACTGAATCCATCAAGACTTCACTTCGCACTATGACGGTAATTCACTCACATCTTCACAATATACTTCTGAAAAGTCACAACAAGAAGTTCGCTTGCCAAAATCTTGTTTCTCACCAAAATTCAAATTCGCCCACAACTCAAGTAACCATGCACCACCTTGTGCTAACTCATCAGCTTCATACACTATTAAGCTGGCAAGACAAATTTATCCCAACCAACACAAATCCCGACTACTATCAACAAGAGATTAAGGGTGATCAGTTCCTAAATTTGTCAATAGACCGTCGACAATCATGATGGTGACATAAACCATCTTTACCAAACTACAACAGCGTCTTCAAACTTACACTTCAAGTTACCAAAGCGTAACACTGCTTGAGGCTCCATCTTAAGCTACAAGCGCCACCAAGAAGTAAAACTTCTCCCCCACTTGTTTCACACTCATCTCTGCAGACAAACAGTTAGAAACAAGCAAGTAACGACAGTGTTTCACACACATGTCGCATACAATAGGGTTAAATACATTAATAACCTGGCCGAAAGACCGACCTGCTCTGATACCACTAATGTAACACCCCAATATTACCCAAGGTTTTATATGCAAAAATTAGAGTAAATTAAAATTTCATAAATTCAATATTGAGGCATCACACCTTCAAAACTAAATCACTTTAAACAGTTTGCTTTAAAGTATAAATCTCAGATACATAGCATCGTCAGAAATCATAAATATATTCATAAAAATCAAAACATCTCCTTAATTAAACTTCCTTAACAAATCATGTTTTCATAAAGTATGATTCTTATTTACAAAAGGAAAAACAACTAAAGAACAACAACGAGACAACATAAATATTCCCCCCGAGTGCTACGTATCAGAGCGACACCGACTCGACTAATAGCAGCTATAATCTCCGTCTTCATAACCACGTTACGTATAAAGGTAGCAGCGAAACAAGTAAAGGGTGAGATACTCCAAAACATATAATTAAAGGCATGATAATATATATATATATATATATATATATAGTTTCGGAATTATAAAGGGTATAGATTAATAAGTGCAATTCCAACACATATCCAAAACTCACTCACTATAATCATCATTCTAATGTGTATAATCTACACTTTATCGCCATAACCTCATCGACATAAATCGTCACAACAACACATAAATGTTCATCACCACAAAATCATCACAAGTCAATACATCACTAATCAACACGACAATCATAAACAACAACATCAGACAACAACATCAAACAATGCTAATAACATAAGCACATAAATAAAATCATCACCAATTGGCTAAAGTCCATCGTCGCTTTTGGCATAAAATCCCATCGTCACAAACATCATCACATCATATTTGCAATGAGCATTTCATCAAAGTTAAATCATCACAAAACTCATCATTTATATTCATCGCCTAGTTATCATGAACTTATCAAGTTATATTCATTTCATGTTCATCATAAAGATGATCACCAAACAAAGCATCATATATCATCACAATTCAACATCATCCATCAATTAAAATCCAAAGCCAAACAACTCAAACATAAACATAACTGACTCCATGAGACACGACTATGTTATGCATGTGGTACCCGTCGCTTTGTCCATAACTAGGAACACTTGGCATAAAGCCCATCGTCGCTTGGCATAACAGCCCTTGTCGCTTGGCATAAAAGCCTTCGTCGCCAATCCAATGTATGTGACTCGACAATAAAAACAACATAACAAAACATCATCATCGCTCATCAAAATTGACATAAAGTCCACGTCGCCATATTCATCCACATCAAGATAAACATATCATCGCTTCGCATATCACCAAGTATTCGTTAATAAATACACCGTCGCAAACATCATGTTTAATCACACCACATCATTATCAATTCATTCGCTAAATTCCAAATACGGGAAAATTGTCAAATACCTATAATCGTCGCGAAAGCCATTCCTAATAACCGGCATTAATCATAATCGTCAACATCACAATCGGATTGTCCATACGTGTCTTAAATTGACTAAAACACAATCCGATTCAATTTAACCGTATTTAAGTCTATTTCGGGTTGTTTCGTAAAAACTCGAAATTTTGAAAAAACTAACCTCACCACTACGTTCTACACGTCGAACTTAGCTAGCACGTCAATTTTCGTTGAATTCGGAGCAACTTGCTCCGTCGTCGAAAATACCGAAATTGGAAAATCAGAACATAATCGGGTTCTAAATTTAATCGGCTAACTTATGCCCTAATTATATTTTATTAATACGAATTAGTAGTATAGGGATTTAAGAAAATTGAAAAAAACAGAAACTACCTGCATAATTATGCAGAAGCAGATTTGCAAATACAGAAAAAATGGAAATTTGCCAAAACCACCAAGGTACAAGGGGACGCACGTCCCAGCCTTATAGATAATTTGGAGGCGGAGGCCTCAGAGTGGGGGACGGTCGCCCCTCAGCTTGAGGTGGGCGCCTCCCCCTTCGTCCTACTCTCAACCAATTTTCCTTTCATCTTCCCTGTTGTGTTTCTTCTACAGACAGTGTACATTCTTATTTCTTTCTTCTGGTTTTTCTTACAGTTTTCTTCATTTTCTAATCTTACAATTTATTCCTACTAGCCATGGTAATAGAACACCTAGATCAATACTCCTAACTCAACTTTCCTAATTTATTCTAACAATCACACACACACAACTCATAAACCACAACATCAATTTTCATCACAAATCCACAATATATCTATCAAACCCTAACTATAGGAAGTGGAAAATTAAACCCCTTACCTCAAGTGCTTGGATGATTCTTGATGCTTCAACAACTCCAAACCTTGCTCTTGCTCTCACTCTTCTTCTTCTGCTTCTTCTTCTTCTTCTTCTTCTTCCAAAACCTTTTCGTTCTCTCTACGTTACTATGTTGGTTTATGGTGAAAAATGGAAGAAAAAGAGGAAAAATGGTTTATATGCATTCTTACTAGCAACCAAGGGTGTAAACCCAATCCTAGGAAATTAGTCCTCACACCCCTAATTTATTTTATTAATTAACACCTTAATAATATTTAATAATATCATTAACTCAATTAATTAAAATAATTCCGGGAAATTAAATATCGGCCAGAATAATATTTTACCGAACCGAATGGAATAAAAACTCGACCGAACGAAACGTCGCTAAATATATTAATAGATATATCGATTAATATAAATATTCTCGTCGCAAAATAAATATCGATCGGTAACTCGAAAATATTAATATAATATAATATTAATCAAAACGGGGCGTTACAAACCCAGAAACAAAATCAATCACACAACACAAACTCACGTTCACTCGTGTTTCCCTATGTTTCTAACCGGGGCTCTAGATACCAATTTGTTGGTGCACAAGAATCAAAGATGATTGGAATAATGGGAGAATAAAAGAGAATGGTGGCTACAAAAGGTATGAAAAATAAGAATTGTTGTTATAAATGACATCTACTACTAGTCTATTTATACAAGGGGAAAATTTCCACATAGGCCCTAATAGAGTAAACTTAGTGACCAAGATAAAAGGTACATAAATAGTAAATACTAAAGTACCCTCAAAACTAAACTTAACAGCTACACTAAATAACCCAGAAATTAAGCATACTTCTGGACGCAACCTCAGAAGCTTCTGCTTCTGACTAACAACAACTTCTAGGTAATCAAACTCATAAGCTCTAATACTTTTGAACAACACCATAACATCAGAAGCATCTGCTTCTAATTAACAACTTCTGAATATTAAATTACTCTTCAATATTATAATTGTTAGTGTTTTAAGTTGGCATCAATTTTGGTAAAACTAGGCTTTAACAATGTCATGATGGATGTCATGACATTCAGAGATTGAAGATAAATCCTACTGGACAAGGATGGTAAAAGTACACTCAGGCGGGAAGCTAAAGTCGTCTTTGAAATTTAGAAAGTGATGTCATGCGATGTTATGACATTCGATGTGACATTCTAATCGCTTTTCCCGAGATTTTTCAGAAGTTTGTTGAGCAATTTATTTATGTCTTTCATTATTAGAAAGCATGCTCACGTGGCTGCTAGGTTAATCTTAATTAAACCTAAATTGGTTGTTGAACAAACCATGTTTTTAGGAGAAATTAAGTAAACCCTAGCTATCTTTATGGAAGCCAAAGAAGATTCGGGACGCTTCTATATAAAGAAATCAACCTTACTCTAAAGCCACGCCTCGGATTCCATTGAAGACATTGAAGGCTTTTGTTTGTGTACTGTTAAGGTTAGTAACAGTTGGTATTGTGTAATTCTAGTTTCTCTTGTGAGCCAAGCAACTATCATTTGATAAGTGCATTGGACTAGGATTTGTTGTAAGGGTAGTTTATCACTCAAAGCTTTAAAGCACGAGTGTTTGTCTCTTGATTGAAGCTTTGAAGCAAGATCAAGATATTTTATTGAAGTGTGTCTTCACAATTCAATTAGTCAATAGGTTGATATCACTGCGGTGATTGAGGGGGAGTGAGTAGGAACTCATATCTAAGTAGGACTTAGGTAAAAGTGTCATTGGGTAGTGATTAAGTGAAGGGCATCAGCCGTTGGTTGTAGGGTCTTTGAATTGATACTACTAATAGTGAACTTTATCCCTGGCTTGGTAGCCTCCAGACGTAGGTTTGTTAGAACCGAACTGGGTGAACAACTTATTGTGTTATTTACCGCTTTATATATTTACTATGTGAATTGTCAAAGCGGTCGAATCTTGTGTCATAACATTCTCTGTGACATTAAGTATCTGCTGCCAGGAATTTCAATTGGTATCAGAGCAGGCACCCTGCTTGTTATTTCTGGGTGAGATCTAGGGATT
The DNA here is from genome assembly GCA_021764765.1 of Vicia sativa. NCBI lineage: Eukaryota > Viridiplantae > Streptophyta > Magnoliopsida > Fabales > Fabaceae > Vicia > Vicia sativa. Next base: position 87,912,500 of record CM038793.1, on the reverse strand, counting down.
ATAGTTTCTGGCTTAATGGATAAGGAAACAGGATTTGGAGGTAGACCACCTATTCTGGATGGGTCTAATTATGAGTACTGGAAGCCTCGTATGGTTGCCTTCCTAAGATCAGTGGATATCAAGGCTTGGAGAGCTGCTGATAAAGGATGGAAACATCCAACCAAAGTTGAGGAAGATGGGACTACTGTCTTGAAACCTGAGGAAGAATGGAGCAAAGAGGAAGAGGAGTTGGCTCTGGGAAACTCTAAAGCATTGAATGCTTTATTTAATGGTATTGACAGAAATATCTTCAGATTGGTTCATCAATGTGAACTGGCCAAGGATGTTTGGGACACCCTCAAAACTACTCATGAGGGAACATCTAAGGTGAAGATGTCAAGACTTCAGATGCTCACTACCAAATTTGAGAATTTGAAGATGAAAGAAGATGAGACTATTCATGAGTTTCACATGAATGTGTTGGAGATTGCTAATGCCTCAGGAACACTTGGTGAAAAGATGTCAGAGGAAAAGCTGGTGAGAAAGATTCTCAGGTCCTTGCCCAAAAGGTTTGCAATGAAAATTACTGCAATTGAAGAGGCTCAGGACATCAGCACCTTGAAGGTTGAAGAACTGATAGGATCTCTTATGACTTTTGAGATGGGGATCAGTGAAACTGTTGACAAGAAGAGCAAGAGCATAGCACTTGTATCCAATTCTGAAGAAGGATGCAAGGAGGAAGATGATGAGAAGATATCTGAAGCTATAGCCATGCTTGGAAGACAGTTCAACAAAGCGATCGGAGAATTGATCCAAAGTCAAGGTCAAATGTTGCATCGACATCAGCGATCCTATGACTCCAGAAGATCCAAGTCGAGGAAAAAGGAAGTCAAAGCAGAGGAGTCCAATGTCATGAATGTGAAGGATATGGACATATAAGCGAATGTCCCACCTTTCTTAGAAACAAAAGAAAGGAATGGGCATCACTTGTCCGATGGTGATTCGGAAGTGAATCGAGGAAGAAGGTGCCAAACTTGTCACTTTGCTCTCTGAGTGTACAATTCGACATGGAATCTAGTGATGAGGAAGTGACATTTGAAGAGCTTCTTGAGATCTACGGAAGTTGTGTGTGAAAAGTGGTGAAGTGTGTCGTGAGAATGAGGAGAAACAAGGCGATTGAGAAGTTGGAAGCGAGAATATGAAGCTAGAGGTGAGAAAAGGGAAGACACACCACTATAAATCTCCTTAAGGTGATATTGTCATGTTGAACTCAAAACTTGATCGGATGTCTAAATCATCAAAATGATGACATCTGCTTGATAAGTTGGAGGAAATTCTTGACTTGGACAAAGTGCAGAATAAGCATGGTTTAGGATATGTTCTTTGAAAAGAAACACATTGGTGACACTAAGAAGAAGAGACATGACAATGTCAACACAAAGGAAATGTGTCTGGAACAGGATATGTGGATGCAAAGAGATTTGATAATAACCAGAAGAGGAACAAACTTGGGAAGCCAAAGGCAAAGAGAATGCCATTCCACAAAGTAGGAAATAGGTTTGCCTCAGGATATGTGGAAACTAAGAAAGTTGTTGATCACGAGAAGAAAAGCGAGACCATGAACCAATGTCTAACCGATGTCACAACATTGGGTTCAACATCAAAATCATAGAAACCTGAACAAGGTTTCAGAGATGGAGATGTTATTACTGTGGAAGATTTGGTCACATAAAGTCCTCCTGCTATAGGCTACATGGGTATCCTAATCAAGTTCCTTATGTAAAGCCTAGGTTCAACAAGGCATCCCACACTCACCAGTGGAAGAAGAAGACTACACTACGATAGCACAAAATTCTCTCAGAGCACCTTCCAAGGAAGACTGGTATTTTGACAGTGGGTGTTCCAAGCACATGACTGGAGATAGAAATCTTCTCAGAGATGTTAAGCCTCATTCTACCAGCTTTGTTACCTTTGGAGATGGAGCTAAAGGAGAAATCAAAGGTGTTGGAAACTCAAACTGCAGGTTCCAAACACGAATGAAGTCTTCTTGGTAAAGGTCTAACTGCAAATCTCATTAGCATAAGTCAGCTATGTGATATGGGATACACAGTCAAATTCACTAAGGCTGAATGTCTTGTGATCAAGAATGAACAAGTAGTGATTATGAGAGGAGTCAGATCAAAGGACAACTGCTACTTGTGGAAATCTGAGAACCCCATTCAGCCATCTGTGTGCTTTACTGACAAAGATGAAGAGAAAGTGAAGTTGGGGCAACAAGAATCTGACCACCCACACCTCAGAGGAATGGAAAGGATCAGTTCCAAAGAGGGAGTCAGAAGATTACCAAGAATTCACATGGAAAAAGGGAAAATCTGTGGTAATTGTAAGGCTGGACAGGAAATCAGAATGTCACACTCAATGTCCAGACATTTGATCACTCCTGAAGCACTGAAGCAAAGTACTAGGTTCTGGCATGAAAGGTTGACCAAGTGTCTCACTGTCAAATGTTACAGGAGAAAAGTCTTGGATGATGTCCTCTTAGGCAGAGAAGGAAAAATCGTGGTAACTTTAATCCATGGTAATCACTTGGTATCTGAAGAAGTCTCAGACACAATGATGGATGGCTCAACACCTCCTTCACAGAACAAGTGTTCAAGGAATAGTGTCAAGAAGCTTGGAATGAAGAATGGCAGCCACACTAGGACCATTACCCTTCCACATTTGAAGGTGTTCAACAGAACAAGTGGAAAGGCTGTTGATCTAAGCTTGTGGAAAAAGATTTCTGTTGGAGGTGTCCCCTTGAGAAGTAATCTCATTCCTTGGATCAGCAAGAAGAAAAACTGTGTGGTCCTATACAATGTTGAAGCTGAACTCACAACAGCTGATAGCAATTGTTCTAGGATGATCTGGATGAAGCAGACACTGATTAAGTACAATGCCATACAGGATGTCATGACATTATACTGTGACATTGTTACTAAAGTTCTTAAGGTCAGTCAGTTTAAGTCTTTAAGGGACAAATTGGGTATATGTCTACATGAGAATTTGTAGCAATTAACTGAGCATACAACAAGGGAAGAATTGGACTTGGTATTTCAATTACTCCTAAGTGGGGCATTTAGGTACTTTCATCCCCATTTTAAAAAGTCCAAGAATAGGAAGGGACATCCTTATATAAGAGTTTCTCCATTTGAAGGCTGCATCACTCTTACTTCCTCTAAAAGAAACTCTAAATTCCCTTGCCATTTTCGCTATCACTCTCTCAAAAACCATCAGCGAAAAATGTCTTCATCTTCCTCATCATCCCAACAATCAGGGTCTTCATCTCCTTCAATGGCTGAAGTTAGGTCAAAAACTGAAGTCATGCAAGCTGAAGCACTGACAGTTACCCCACTGCGTACCATGGCAACTGACCCAGAAAGAGTCAAGAAGCTACGCACAAGAAATGCAAGAAGGGCACAAGCATCCCCTTCTGGTAAGAATCCTATTCCATCATCCTCCTCCCAAGGAACTAGGTCAGTGCATATGGCAATAGCTAGGATAGTGTCTGATATCCTAAAGGAAAATGAATCAGTACCTGGGATTACAGTTCCCCTGAATTATCAGTCTGCTGGCCCTAGCTTAGCAGTAGATCCAGATGTCAATGAGAATGTCAAGACATCTGGTGATGATGTTGACTCTCCTGTCAAGGTTGATGAAAACCCTTGTGCTTCAGCTCCTGCCAGGTATCAAGGTGATAATATAGTGGAATCCCCTGCTGATAATGTGAAAGAGATCCCTGATGAGAGTCTTGAGAAATCTCCAGATCAGTGTACCCCTGATAATTCTCCTGCTGTCTCTGCTGATAACATATCTGACAGTATTCTTGAAGATACTCCTGAGAAGAACACCAATCAGAATATGGTTTCTCATATCATCAATCTAGATGAGGAGTTTTCTGATAATGACCTCATAGTCAAGGTGAATCCCAGCATTGCCAGAAGGGTTATGAACAGGAAAGGAAAGAAAAGTGTTGTTCTTGAGAAGAAAGCTGAAGTTGGATGCATGACTCCTAGGGCTGAGAAGAAGGCGGTAGGGACATCTGGTAAGGGCAACAAGCTTGGAACTTCCAAAGGGAAGAACAAAGTCAAGAATGTCAGTGATACCCCTAAAGCAAGGAGCACTTCAATAGTAAGGAAAAAGCACCTGAGCCCTCAGATCAGGATGACTCTGACTTTGATGTTACAGAGAATGTCTCTGACATTCATTCAAAAAGAAGGTTGTCTCTTGGGAAAATACCCATTGTCCCTGAAGTGGCAATTGACAACATCTCCTTTCACCACCCTGAAAATGCTAATAGGTGGAAGTATGTGAGTTTGAAGAAATTGCTGGAGAGGGCTGAATAAAGATGCCCTTGAATGCAAGGAAGTGGTAGATCGATCAAAGAAGCGGGTTGATGAGCGTGGTGAAGTTCTCAAAATGTTATGAAGGCTTGGTGAAAGAGTTTATTGTAAACTTATCCGGATGTCTTGATGGAAGTTCATGAGACTTTCAAACTGTGTTTGTTAGGGAAGAAAAGTGAAGTTTTCATAAGAGTAATCAACAAGTATTTGGGAGATCGGAGGAAGCTCAACTGAACTTGAAGAAGCGATAATCAAGTGTGTCAAACAATTCTTGCCAAAAGTAAAACATTGGCCACTAAAGGGAAAGCTTCTGCTAGCAAGTTAAGTGTCAAATTTGCTATTACGCACAAGATAGGTGCAAAAGCTGAGTTCCCACAAACCACAAGTCAACCATATCAATTGGTTTGGGAGGTTCATCTTTCTTTGGAACAAAAGCAAAGTTTGACTATGGAAGCTACATTTTGATCGAATACTAAGACATCTTGTGACTATGCTATAAAAGGTCCAATAGCATTTCCGTCCCTCCTGTGTGTATTATAATGATCAATACCGATATCTTGGTTGATAGAGATACGATGTAAAAGCTTACGTCCTTGGCTTCCACTACAAGCTATTTCAAGGAAAACATGTCACGACATTGTCATGACATCGGTGAGACATCAAATGTCAAGACAACTTCCCGAAGGCAAATGTCATTGCGGTTCTAAAAGAGACACTGGGGAACTTGAAGCAAGGAAGCAGACCCTTGAGCTCTAATCTCCACACTTGAGAAGAGGAAGACACAGAGGTTGAGGAAGAAAGGCTTGCGATGATGTTCCTACTTGTCAATATGGAAGAAGATCTTGAGGTGATCAAGAATTCTTTGAGGTGGAGAAGAAAGCACTTGAAGTTGCTTGTTGTCCTGATGCTATTCATCAATTGTTCTCTTTTTGTTGCTTGTTCCCAACTTGTATTCGGATGAATGTAATTGTATTGAGGATGTATAACCCTTGCATACTTATCTTTGTTTTCCTTGATTCTCCATTATGATTGAAAATTTGGGGCAATTGTAATCCTTTGGCCCTTTATGGCTAAAGGGGAGAAGAATTGTATTCTTGCTTATCTTGGGGTTGTATTAATGCTTGCTTGGGAAGCTGTATGGGGAATTGTGTGGCCAGTTTTAAATTGAGTGGGCAACTATGGGAAAATGTGGGATATTTGTATGGGTAGAATTTATCTTCTATTAGTTCTAGGTACTTAAAGCTTAGGAAAGCTTAGAAATTTAGAACTAGGTAAATAGTCTTCTGCATTTGTACTCGATAGGTCTAGATGTTTTAGCCAAAAATGTGCCAAGGGGAGTTTGTTAGTGTTTTAAGTTGGCATCAATTTTGGTAAAACTAAACTTTAACAATGTCATGATGGATGTCATGACATTCGAGATGAAGATAAATCCTCTTGGACAAGGATGGTAAAAGTACATTCAGGCGGGAAGCTAAGGCATGTGGAAGTGCGAGAAAAGCAGGCGATGTTATGACATTCGATGTGACATTCATTGAATCGATTTTTCTGAGATTTTTCAGGAAGTTTGTTGAGCAATTTATTTATGTCTTTCTATTATTAGAAAGCATGCTCACGTGGCTGCTAGGTTAATCTTAATTAAACCTAAATTGGTTGTTGAACAAACCATGTTTTAGGAGAAATTAAGTAAACCCTAGCTATCTTTATGGAAGCCCAAAACTGAAGATTCAGGACTGCTTCTATATAAAGAAATCAACCCTTACTCTAAAGCCACGCCTCTGGATTCCATTGAAGACATTGAAGGCTTTTGTTTGTGTACTGTTAAGGTTAGTAACAGTTGGTATTGTGTAATTCTAGTTTCTCTTGTGAGCCAAGCAACTATCATTTGATAAGTGCATTGGACTAGGATTTGTTGTAAGGGTAGTTTATCACTCAAAGCTTTAAAGCACGAGTGTTTGTCTCTTGATTGAAGCTTTGAAGCAAGATCAAGATATTTTATTGAAGTGTGTCTTCACAATTCAATTAGTCAATAGGTTGATATCACTGCGGTGATTGAGGGGGAGTGAGTAGGAACTCATATCTAAGTAGGACTTAGGTAAAAGTGTCATTGGGTAGTGATTAAGTGAGAAGGCTGTCAACTGTGAGTTGGCTGTAGGGTCTTTGAATTGATACTACTAATAGTGAACTTTATCCCTGGCTTGGTAGCCTCCAGACGTAGGTTTGTTAGAACCGAACAACTGGGTGAACAACTTATTGTGTTATTTACTGCTTTATATATTTACTGTGTGAATTGTCAAAGCAGTGTCAGATACTGTGTCATAACATTCTCTGTGACATTAAGTATCTGCTGCCAGGAATTTCAATAATGTTTAAATTTATAAAAAAAACCATACTATTTAATAAAAGATAATAATTCTTTGAGTAATTTCACCAATATTAAAAAATAAAATATTTTAATAAATAAATAACCCACATTGTGAAATTACATGCATAATTTAATTTTTCAATGTCTAACAACTATTATACATCAAATTCATTATTGTGCCAATTCATAAAAATCTAAATTAGTAAAAATCTTATAAAAAAGTTAAGTTAAAATATGATGAAAATCTAAATTAGTAAAAATATTATATAAAAGTTAAGTTAAAATATGTTCAAAAATCATTTAAATCACATAATTTAGTTTATTAATTTACTATATTTAATAATACTTTTTAAGTTGTACCAAAAGAAAAATACTTTTTGAGTGAAACGAAAGCAGAAGTTGGTAGCGTTATGTAATAAATAAGAAAAAAATAGAAAACAAACCTAAAAAATTCATATGCTATGATTCGAACTAGACCAGACTCATTTCCAATAAACGTGTTCATCTACTACAGTATACCGAAACACATTAACAAAATTTAGCAGAAGTATTATATATTACTTAATTATATATTTATCTTAAGCCCAAAAATTAAATTTGAGGCCCTTTTAATTCAGAGGCCCTGTGCGGTTGCACTCCTTGCACCCTGTTATACCCCAAAATTTTCCTTCCTATTTCTCAAGACAATCCACATCTCCATACTCAAGAATTTCTCAAGGGTTGACCAGATGAACCCTCTACTAAGCAATCAACCCACAACTAGGGTTTTGCTTCTCTCAAGACAAAATCAAGTTCTATTACCTCAGTTGGTCATCATACCTCGTCATATGTCTCAAGGGATCACCATGTCAAGTTTCAAGCCTTGCAGCTCAAGTTTGCTCAGTCAATTGCTCAGATGGTTGAAAATCAGTTGTATTGGACAAAAAGTCAACTATGGTCAACATACAATCAAACTTCATCATTTTTTATCAACATCAATATTTTGAAGTCACATTCATCATATGATAAAGGGTTGATCATGATTCATCAAGGAAAGTCAAGATTTGATCAAAAGTCAAAGTTTCCAAATTAGGATTTTTGGACAAAAAGTCAACAGAACTTTGACCAGGCATAACTTTCACGTACTTTATCAGAAATTTTTCCACCAAAGCTCATTTTGAAGAGAATTCAATTCTGTAAAACTTCTTGTCTCACAAGCTTTGGCAAAAATGCATAATTTGAGAGTTATGAATCAAAATATTAGAGGTCCTTCTAAAAGTCAACAAAATATCATCATTTTGAAAAGAAGTGTACATGAACATGGAAACTTCAATGTAGATCAAACAAAAGGAGTGTTTATAGGACATCTTTAGCTTTCTAAAAAGTCCAAGAACACTTAAAAATGTTGAAAATTGAGCAAGATACAAGTTGTGCAAGTTTGATATTTTTGAGGAAGTGCCCGAAGAGAAATATTTAGAAAAATCAATTTTTTTTCTAAATGGGCCTAAGTTTTCTTGACCCAAACTTGTTTCTAATCTAAACAAGAACCTCCAAGCCCATTGCCATGCCCTTGTGCTTTTTATTTTATTTATTTTGGATTTTTATTCATTTAAATCCAATTTAATTGAAATAAAAGATATAAAATCAAAACATTAAGTGCAAGGTTGATTTTCTTATCATTCTTGAGGTCCAAGCAAGCCATACAAGCTGTCAATTTCGAAGTTTTCTTGATTAGGCAAGAGAATTGATTGAAATTGATTCAAAAAAGGCAAAATTTGGTTTGATTCAAATCAAATATTCTTGCATTGATTGGCATATATTTCCTTCATGATTATTGACCTAATTCCATCTATTATATATATACAATCATCCCAGATGCCAAAGACACGAGATTGATGCCTCAAGAACCCTAAACCAAGTGCAAAAATCCGTGACATCCAAGCTACATAGCAATCAAGTTTTTGCTCCGATTCATGCAATTCCAAGCCTCTCAATCGCTTCCTAATGATCCTCTGATCCGTTCCAAATACTCACAGATCGCAAAAACATCTAGGAACCCGATATCCATCATCACGATTTGCCTTAAAAGTTTTGAAATTGAATTCATAGTTACATGCACTTTAAACATATTTTGATTATATATTTGCAAATTATCTATATCGTTTGATTAGGATTTAAGTGCAGCAATCACAATATGCCATTGTTAGGGTTCATAAGCTCCGATTGGGGTTTTCTTGTTAAGGAAAAATTGGACAAAACCAAAGGCACCATCATGCTCAGGGGATTAAACCAAGTCGATCCATGTCCCTCTAACAAATTTATATTGCATATTCTGAGGTTTGTGATTTGCAGGTCCTAATAAAATTCGTAGGTGCAGGTTTATCCACGGAAAAGTTGTGGGTAATATTCAAATGAAGAAGAAGAAGCTTCGTGCATTTTTTCTTTTAATTAATTCAGAAAATAATTTCCCTTATAATCTTATTGTTTCATTATCCAAATAGATATGACACTTGGCTCAGATGGTGGGAGGCGTACCCTATGACCAAGAGGACCAGGGTTCGATCCCTGGATCCTCATAATTTTTTTAACACTTTTCCGAAACTAACATTTTTCATGTATTTTCATATTTCTTTCAATATTTTCTTTTCAATTTAATTTTCTTTCAAACATTTTTCTATAACACTACAAAAATCACAAAAAATATTTTCTTTTTGCATTTAGGTCAGAAAAATACTTATTTAATTTTTGACATTAAAAAAACCATTTTTCACTTATATTTTAATTAATTTTTAATTAATCATAAATTAGATTTTAATTACTTTTTCCACATTAAAATTAATCCAGAAAATTCTTAAAAAATATTTTCTTCTAGTAATTAGGTTTACTAACCTTAAAAGCATTTTTCTACTAATTTCCAAAACATTTTGCTTACATAATTCTTATTATTCTAACTATTTACATTATTTCGCATTTACAATTCTAGAAAAGATGTATAGGTCGCGCAATGTTTTTATTCTATAATAGCGTAGATTTACATTTCTGCCTTTACTTTCCGCACTCCTATTATGTATCTGCCCCAAAGCCATGTAATAGCGTAGGATTTACATTTCCGCACTTTTACATTCCGCGCTTTAATTTCTGTACATATATCCAACTGTTAGTAATTAGGGTTTGCATGCTAAGACAAAAATCAACCCTAAATCACTTCTAATCTCAAGATAAATATTCAAATCGAACACACTCATCCCATTTGCACTCCCTTAGGGTATCCTATCTTGTTGACTTATAAATAAACAATGGTCATGTCCCTCGAACGTAGGGGTACCATTAGCAAAGACGCCTACGAATAACATCATCATAGTCCCTTTGATGCAAAGATCATAGTTCCACGATGACCCTCGATATTGCCTACAAATATATGATCTCGTCCCTCGGTTGTTGCCTACAAAAAGTGATGATCGTCCCTACGAATACTAAGGTATCCTTACATGTTTCCTTCTATGAGCAAACGATGATCCTTCGATTGTCCCTTCACATCCAAATGAATAAATTTACCTACCAATTAATGGTATGGATAGCCTTATTCTAAAGGATAATGAAAATAACATGGAAATGACAATTCTGAGTAGGTAATAAGACTATGTTGCTTGCTCAATCAAAATAATTTTCACACCTCACACTTTTCAAAAACCTTTCAAACATTTTGTATACATTCCAGCGAGAATCATTACAAAGTTAAACATTTTCCAAACAAACATTTTCGAACATTTCGTATACATTCTAACGAGAATCATTATGAAGTCAAAGCGAAATGTCCTTTGAAAAAAACATTTTTCAAACTACACAAACACAGAAAGCAAATTTTTCAAAAGTGAGCTAAGCAACTAAGAGCCCGTAGATAACTACGGATGGAAAGGGTGCTAATACCTTCCCTTTTCATATCTGCCTCCTGTACTCAGAATCTAACGAAGGTCTTTTCCTGTTCTTTTCACCTTCCCTTTATTGGATAAAAGAAAAGTCGGTGGCGACTCTTGCTATCCGAAACATTTGAGATAAAATGCAAAATAAACGAGTCAGTTCTTCCACCGTGTTATAGAACTGGCGAATCTGCTGGGGAATACCTAAAGAGAGGTTACCTTAGGGCTATAACATCACTTTTATTGCTTTTTGTTTGACTTGTCTGCTTTATTTTTAAAGGATGCTTGGGTATTATATCGTTGGGGGATCCTACACTCAGATCTAGGTTTCCTTAGGTAAATAGCAATAAATCATTGCGACTGTTAGGCGTAAACTGAAATGGTCAAAATGATGGCTACGGTTAGTAAGACACTATGGATGTCTCGATGCTTCTCGTGTTCAGTTGAGGAAGTATTTGGCATCTGTGTGGTGTCATAAGCACTAACTTAATTTTAGAACCCTAATTGACCCATCTTGACCATTAGAAGGCAGTGAGATGGTCGGCTTCAGTGCAGACTGAGGTCGGTTGATACTCGATGCTACGCTCATTAAGATTCTACTTTCGGGATGTTCGGTTAACCACTTGGTAGTCGTATTGAAATAAAGCCTGCGAGAAAGATTGATGATATGAGATTCCTACAACCCGGTTACTATTATAGGACAGGTTGAACCCACTTAAATTCTGGTAGGGTAAACACTTATACCTCACGCAAGCCTTAAACCTAGGGCCATTATGTGAATTGCTTGTGCTTGCTATTTAAACATGACATCATGACATCATGACAGCATAACATCATAACATCATAACATCATATCATTTCTAACTATTTCAAGGACATAGGGATTTATCTTTGCTCTTTGTTGTAGGGTTATGGCTTCCAGGAAGACTATCTGAATCAACTTTGTGGGTATACCTTCTCAACTCAAGGAGTTCAGTTTAGAAATTCTCGATCACTCTCAGTTCATCAAAAAACATCATTATCTACTCGACTTGGTTACCTCAGGTTTTGAAGAAGATATAATGAGCGTCGTATTCCCATTCTTTGATCCGAAGCATCACTGTTTTACTTTCCCAGACTATCAATTGGTACCTACATTGGAAGAGTTCTCTAAGCTACTTGGGATACCCATTCTTGATCAAATACCATTCACCGGTTCAGAAAAAGTTACGAAATACAAAGACATCGCATCAGCGTTACATCTAAAGCGATCAAACATTGAAGACAATTGGGAAACCAAAAGTGGAGTTAAGGGTTTGCTTGCCAAGTTTCTGATAAACAAAGCTCGAGAATTCCTAAAGGCTATGAGTTTCCATGCTTTCGAAGGCATTGTGGCCTTGCTAATCTATGGGTTGGTACTATTTCCTAATCTGGATCAATTCATATACGTAAACACCATCAAGACTTTCCTCACTCATAATCCTGTGCCTACCTTGCTTGGAGATATTCTGCATTCTCTCCACACTCGCACTACGAAAAGACAAGGAACTCTCATGTGTTGCATACCGTTATTATCCAGGTGGTTTATTTTGCACCTTCCTCAATCAGTAATGAATAATAAACAAAGGTTGAAGTGGTCTCAAAGGCTGATGTCACTCTCTTATTCAAATATTTGTTGGTGTCTCTTCTCTCAAAAGGACTTCACTTTCATTAAGCGTTATGGAGAATTACCTAATGTACCACTCCTTGGCATAAGGGGAGGTATCACCTACAACCCTTCTCTAGCGCTACGACCATTTGGTTATGCTCAAAGAGATGGTCCTCATGATATGCTTCTTCAAGACATCGTATTTGACTACGACAACGATCTCCAAAGTTACCGACAAAGATTTGTGCACGCCTGGGGCATGGGGAAGAAAACTGATACTAAGACCTTGGGGCATAAAAATTCCATTCCTTGGGAACCTTACATCAAATGGGTGCGAGCTCGAGCTCAAAACCTCATGATGCCATATACTGCTATCCAGCCAGTGATCGTGGAACCTGTTGCTGTAGGCGACGAACCCTATACCATTCTTCATCCAAACATGCATGCTGATTTTGAAGAATTAAAGAGATCCTGGATTCAACTCAAAGAAGAAAGGGATATATTCAAAGCTCAATGTTACGCAAGCGAGAAAAGAGTATTGGAGTTGACAAAGCTACTTCACAAGGAGCATGGCATCAAAACCTACTTCCACACAAAGAGGAAGCGTCCATGGGAGACCTAAGCTCTAGGAATTTCATTTTACTGTCTGAACTTTTATTTGTACTTACTAAGTCAACTAATAAAATTTTTGTTTCTTGCTTGTTTAAGAAATTTAAATTCCTAAGGTCCTTGAAAATATTGCATTGCATACGTTGCATATCATAGCATAACATTTCATAACAGGTACACTGAAGACCGGTTTTCTTATTCTCTTGATGTTTATTTCAGCAGAAATGGCTCTCGAATAGACTGTCAAAGATCTCCAGGCTCAGAATGCTCAATTCTGGGAAATATTCACCAATCTGGACCAAGGTCAGAAAGATCTGAAGAAGCTTGTCACCAAAATGAAGAAGACCATAGGCATCCTCAACATGGGGAAAAGGTTCAGAGGTCCAGTCGAGGTAATCAAACATCTTGAATTCTCAGACAAGAGCGGAGAGACTGAAGGATGCGTCAAAAACAATGAATGAAGCCATCATGAATCTGAAAATGAAGAGGAAGACTATATGAGCGAGCAGTATCCTAACGATGAAAAGTACAAGCAACTTGAAGACCGCCTGAATGCTGTGGAGAATCTGAAAATGTCAGGGTTAAACTTTGATGATCTGAGTCTGGTTCTTGGAGTAGTAATTCCCCCCAAGTTCAAGGTCCCTACCTTTGCTAAGTATGATGGCATTTCTTGCCCGAAGCTCCATCTGAAGTCCTATGTTTAGAAAATATATCCTCATTGTAACACGGTGAACTGACTTTGTGGATTTTTGTATCGCAAATGTGCGGATAGTAAGAGTCGCCACCGACTTTTCTTTTATCCAATTAAGGGAAGGTGAAAAGAACAGGAAAAGACCTTCGTTAGATTCTGAGTAAGGAGAAGGTTATGAAAAGGGAAGGTATTAGCACCCTTTCCATCCGTAGTTATCTCGGCTCTTAGTTGCTCTTAGATCACTTTAAAATTGTGCTTTCTGTGTGTTTGACAAAAATGTTTTGAAAAGGCATTTCGCTTTGACTTTGTAATGATTCATGTAGGAATGTATACAAAGTGTTTGGAAATGTTTCATTTTTGAAAAGAGTTTGAACTTTGACAAAAGTGTGAGGTGTGAAAAGTATTTTGATCGAGCAAGCAACTAAAAGTCTTATTACCTACTCAGAATTGGTCGTTTTCGTGTTGTTTTACGTTCCTTTAGAATAGCGCTATCCATACCATTAGTTGGTAGGTAACTCTATTCGTTGGATGTAAGCGGGACATTCGAAGGGACATCGGATGGTCATAGAAGGCAACTTGTAGGAAGTATCCTAGCACATTCGAAGGGACTTTCATCATTTTTCGTAGGCGACAATCGAGGGTCAAGATCATGTATTCGGAGGCGACATCGTGGGTCTTATGATCTTTGTATCGAAGGGACTATGATGATTTGTTTGGAAGGCAACGGTGCTAGAATACCTCTACGTTCGAGGGACATGACCATTGAATTCGTAAAGGCAACGAGAGAGAATTACCCTAAGGGGTGCATGTGTGAAGAAGTGTGTTGATTTCAGATATTTTATCTTTGAAAATTAGAGCGAGCTATGTCCAATTTTATCTTGCCATACACGCCTAATTACTAGCAGTTTATAGGGTGCGGAAATTAAAATGCGGGAATGTAAAGTGCGGAAAGTAAATGTCCTACGCTATTACATGGCTTTGGGGCAGATACATAATTTAAAAAATGCGGAAAATAAAAGTCCTAATTAAAACTATTACATCCCTTAAGCAGTTACATTATTAAAAAAAAAAAAAACAGTAAAAAGAAATCGTCCGAAACGGGATAACCTGTGAAAAGATGAGAAAATCGGAAAATACGAGGAAATCGAATAAGAGAAAAATGTTAGTAAAAATGCAAATTTTTGAATGAGAAAAATATGGCATGCTGGAAATAACATTAATATGCTAAAATAATTTTTTGGGATTTTTTGGATACAATTTAATAATTAAAAACTAATTAAAAATGATTTAAATGGTAAATTATGAATAAAATTAAATATGCATGCAAAATGATATTTTTTTAATTTTATAAATTAAATAAACATTTTATGAAAATAATGCAAAAAGAAAAATATTTTTTGGTGATTTTTAATGCATGAGAAAAATTGTAGAAATAAATTAAAATAAATGAAAAATATTAAAGAATATGAAAATATGAAAAAAATAAGAAAATATGAATGTTTGTAAAAGAAAAATGGAACCGGTCCTGGGGAGATTCGAACTCATGACCCTGGAGGGTATCCTTGCATAGTGAACGCCTCAACCAACTGAGCCAGCGTGTCTAATTGTTTGGAAATTGGAATGAGTGGAATGTAAACACGCGTCGTCCACTGGTTGCATCAAACTCGCGCCAGACTTCATCTTCCCCGATTCAAATTTTTGAAAACTCAGCGTCGGCCTTGGCTCGACGCTACAACCCTGGCAAAATCAAAAATCATACACAAGTAATATAAATGAATTCTAAGACCATGGTTCGATTCCAGACATCATTCCGAATGCAATGATAACAGTCTCGTGGTCTAATTTTTCCGTTTAAGGGAAACCCTAAATTGTGTTCAGGAACCCTAGTTATGGCATATCGAGTTCCAGGCCATTGAAATGCAATTAACCTGCCCAGATCACTTGCAAACTTCTTACTAATCACAAAAACAACAATAAAACATGTTAAAAATGCATGATAATTGAAATACGATTTTGAAATTTTCTTGAACAAATCGAATTCGGATTCTTTGATTCTGGATGGTTTTGAGCAATGTGAGGGTCTGGAATGCTTCCAGGGATGCCAAGCAATGTGTTTGAATCCTCAAAAGCAATTGAAAACCACTGGATCGATGGCTGCTAGTAGCTTGTGTAGCACGGTTTTTTGAGCTTCAATAAGGGTTTCTCCAGCCAGTTTTTCTACCCTAATTCGTGTGGCATGAGTTGTGTATATATAGTAGAAGGATTCAGAGTTGTTTTGAGAAAGAATCAATTATCAATCAATGCTAAACAAATTTGATTTTGTACAAAATCAAATTTTCTCTTTTTGATCAATTTTCAATCAAATCTTGCCATATCAATCCAAATTTCGAAATTTGTTGGCTTTATTGAGTTACTTGGATCTCAAGAAAGAGAGAAAAATCAAATTTGCAATTAATTTTGATTTTATACTTTATTTTTGAATTTAATTTGTATTTAAATGAATAAATTCCAAATTAAATAGAAAAATAAAATAAAAATTCGTGGCATTGGGCTTGGATATTCCTAATTGCATGAGGAACAAGTTTGGATAAAGAAAAAGTAAGCCCATTTGCAAAATTTTTTATTTTTAGAAGTATTTCTCTTTGTGCATCTCTTCAAAATTGCCCAACTTGTGAATGGTGTATCTTGCTCAATTTTCCACATATTTGAGTGTTCTTAGACTTTTTGGAAAGCTCTAAGAGTCCTCTAACCAACCTTTTTAGTCTCATCTCAATTGGAGTTTGCATGCTCAATATATATTCAAAACAAAATGTTGACTTTTTGTTGACTTTGAAAATGACCTGTAATGTTTTGATCCATACCTCTCAAATGAAGCATTTTTTGAACATTCTTGTGAGACATGAAGTTGTAGAGAATTGAATTTCCTTCAAAACAAGAGGTGGTGGAAAAATTTCTAAGAAAGTATGAAGAAGTCATGATCAGTCAAAGTTCAGTTGACTTTTCACTGAGAAACCCTAATTTAGAAAGTTTGACTTTTGAGCAAATCTTGGGTTTTCTTGATGAATCATGATCAAATGATGAATGTAACTTCAAAATGAGGATGTTGACCAAGAATCATGAAGTTTGACTGTATGTTGACCACAGTTGACTTTTTGTCTAATACAACTGATTTTCAACCATCTGAGCAATTGTCTGAGGAAACTTGACTTGTGAGGCTTGAAACTTAACATGGAGAATCTTTGAAGCATATGGGGAGGCATGATGAACATTGGAGATGTTGGAAGTCCATCTGGATCTGAGAATTGCCAAACCCTAGTTTGGGTTAATTGTCTAGGAGAGGGTTTGTATGATCAACCCTTGAGGAATCCTTGAGTATGGATGTATGAAATGTCTTGAGAAGTAGGAGGGAAAATTTTGGGGTATGACAGCTGCCCCTGTTCAATCTTCTTGTACTGGAAGGTTAGATTGACATGTTTTTCTTTCGTGACCTGGAGGTAGAAGATGATTGAACACTCGAGTACACCTGAAAATTTGCACTCGCAGTTGGTGGATGATGCGGGAATGGGCTTATAGATGCCATTTGGAGAAGCTGGAGATTTCGCTGGGGAATGAGTCGTACTCTAGACTCAAGATTGTTGTCTGAGTAGGAGAACTGCCGGAGATGGGCTTAAGATGCCATCTAGAAAGATCGATGCTGGGGAGTGAGTCGTACGCTAGGCTCTGTAGACATTTCTAGAAGGAGCATGGAGATGGGCTTAAGATGCCATCCGGAGGGAGTCGTACGTTAGACTTCGTGCTCATCTTTGAATGAAGTTATTGGCTTGTATTGGTTTTTAACCAAATATGCGGCATTCTGAAAGTGGAGAAATGTTGACAAGTAGTCGGAGATGGGCTTAAGATGCCATCCAAGGCAACTGAGTCGTACGCCAGACTCTGTAGTTGCTATTGATAATAAGAATGAGTCAGAATAGTTCTTCGTGCTGACTACTCTGGGGGAGGTAGTAGTTGGCAAAATGCGGATATATTCCCTGTTGTGCATCGGGTGTTGATCCACTGCCTGTTATCGGAGGATAACTTGTGATCGTTTGGATAGGGTTTCCCGTCTGGCTTCGGGTATTAATCCTGGATCTGTTGTCGGAGGACAACGAGGGTGGTCGTTCAGATAGTTTTCCCGTCTGGATTCGGGTCTTAATCCTGGACCAGTTGTCGGAGGACAACTAGGGGCGGTCTTTCAGATAGTTTTCCCATCTGGATTCGGGTCTTAATCCTGGACCTGTTTGCGTCAGAAGTGACTTTCACCTGTTTTGGAGGAAACAAGAGAAACTTTGATAGCATATTGATTAGTCTTATGCAAAGTATGATGCATGACAAATGTGTATGAATGACATATACACAAATTATGACTTTTATGAATAATGTATGAATGATAGATGTTGTGGTATTTCAAAACATATCCATCTTGAAGAAGATGCGAATGTTCTGTTTGGAGATTTCTGACTTCTGTTTGAGGATGAAGATCCTGAGAAGAAAGAAAACTTTGATTCCTCCGGTGCACTATCTAACCAAGTCTTGAGGCTAGATATTGTTGACAACCCGGCTGGGGAGAGTCTGGGAGGTACTCTACCGGGGGTTTTGTGTGTGAATCCTGTTGGAGAGCATTTGATAATTGCTTGGAGACCGGGTTAGAAGGATCTGGAGCCCGTTGGAATCTCTAGCTGGGGAAAGAGGATGTGGGTTTCCTCCGGTGCACTATCTGACCAAGTTTCGAGTCTGGATACTGCTGCTGGGGAAAAGAGAAATTGCTGAGAGATACTTTGTTGGGGATAACTCCTCGGCTGAGGATGAAGTGTTATTGCTCGAAGATGGGTGTGGCTTGATTAGGTTGAGCGGAATCACAGCTTGAGGGATCCTCCTCTTCTTTGCTAGGG
The DNA here is from genome assembly GCA_021764765.1 of Vicia sativa. NCBI lineage: Eukaryota > Viridiplantae > Streptophyta > Magnoliopsida > Fabales > Fabaceae > Vicia > Vicia sativa. Next base: position 87,894,026 of record CM038793.1, on the reverse strand, counting down.
AAGGGTTTGTGGTGAGTGACATCTCTGCGGGGATCATGTTCTGTGGGGAAATGTATTGGTGACTTTCGTCGTCATCTCAATTCCTGGAGCCTGTAGTAATCACTTTTGCATGTTCACTTTTCGCATGTTCGTGATTAGATTCTTATTGTTAGATGCATATAATCATTCAAAGCAAACATTGGACTTTATGCAAACAACAACGACAGTGAAAACTGTAAAAAGAAAGAACTTATATTTATTCGAAATGTGGCGTATGGCCGAGTAATTTGTACACAAGAAAAGTAAAAAGCTATGCGGAAACAATCTCGTTAAGTTCCAACTATGCTAGTACTCATATATTTCAACTATCTCATCTCCTTGCTGTCAGTAGAAAGTGAGTGGATTGATCTTCGCCATTTGAATCTTGAATGCTGATAGTAGTCTGGAAGTAGATAGGTGATCTGGACGAGACATAGTCGTACACTTAAATCCCTAACTTTTGCCTAGATCGCCCTTTCGGGTTTTCAGTCCACCGGGATACCCTTTTTTACCCAGGCCTCCTTTTCAGGTTTTCAACTTGTCGGGTGTACATTTTTTGTATATATCCTTAACTTCTACCCGAACCTTTTTGGTTCGCCAGGATGCACTTATTTTTGCCTAGGTCAGTCGACCTAGCGGGTCTCTTTATCGTAGTATTTTTGACTATGTCTGCGTTCCTTTGGGTGTGGGAAGTCTTCACCATCCATGGTGCTAAGTATCATAGCTCCGCCGGAAAATCATCTTGACTACAAACGGTCCCTCATGGGTGGGAGTCCATTTCCCACAGGATCTCCTTGTGGAAGAATGATGCGCTTGACTACTAGATCACCGACTTGGTAGACTCGGTGCTTGACCTTCTTGTTGAATGCTCTGATCATTCACTTCTGGTAGATCTGTCCATGGCGGATGGATGCGAGTCGTTTCTCATCAATCAAATTAATCGGTCAAGGCGGTCGGACCCGATCGTCTTGCTAACTACGCCTCTGGAGGACTACGGTTGAGGTATCGAACCTCGATTGGTAGGACGACTTCCATACCGTATCACGAGAGAGAAGGGTTGCCCTATTGATGTTCGTCTTGTAGTGCGATAACCATGAAGAGCAAATGGTAACATCTCATGCCAATCTTTGTAAGTCACATCATCTTCATATAATCTTCTTAATGTTCTTGTTGGCGGCTTCCACTGCGCCATTCATCTTAGGCCGATATGGAGAAGAGTTGTGATGCACGATCTTGAGCTGCGTGCGAGTTCGGTGATCATCTTATTATTGAGATTGGAACCGTTATACGTGATAATCCTTTCGGGGTGCCATACCGAGGATAAGATTATACTTGATGAAATGAGCCACAACATTCTTGGTGGCGATGCGAGCGAGCTTACCCATTTGGTAAAGTAGTCAATTGCCACAAGGATGAAGCGATGTCCGTTGGGCGGTGGGCTTGATTTCTCCGATCATGTCAATGCCCACATTGCAAAGGCCAAGGATACATTAGAACATTCGGAGGTCTGGAGTGCGTGCACTTTGTCGGCATAGATCTGGCACTTGTGACAAGATCGAGCGTAGCGGTGACAATCAGCTTCCATGGTGGACCAATAGTAAACTGTTCTCAGAATCTTCTTAGCCATTGTGTGTCCACTGGAGTGGGTACCAAATGCGCCTTCGTGTAACTCTTCCATGATCGTTCATTTTTCCGGTCTACACAGCGAAGTAAGCACAAATCGTGATTGCGCTTGTATAAGATGTCGTTGTTGAGGAAGAATTTGGATGAAAATCTTCTCAAGAACTTTTTATCGTTGACAGATGCCCCTGCGGGATATTCCTGAGTCTCAAGATACCTCTTCACGTCATAGTACCAAGGTTTCTGTTCTGTATCAAGCTCATAACAGTATGTTGGTTCGTCAAACTTCTCAATGATGATCTGGGGAGCCTCGTTGTCCCATATGACCTTGAACATAGATGCCATAGTAGCCAGTGCATCTGCCAACTGATTCTCTTCTTGTGGAATGTGGTTGAAAGTAATCTCTTCGAAGTAGGGGATCAAACTCAGAACATGCTCTCGATACGGAATGAGATTTGGATGCTTCGTATCCACGCCATAATCGGTGATCACCAAAGTGAGTCTCCATACACTTGCAGAACTTGATTCTTAAGTCGATAGCGACTTTAATACCCATGATGCGCCGTATTCGGCCATGTTGTTAGTGCAACTAAAACACAATCTGGCGGTGAAAGGCGTATGTCCGCCTGCAGGGGATATAATGATGGCGCCAATGCCATTACCAAGTGCGTTTGAGGCTCCATCAAAGACCATAGTCCATCGGGATCCTTGTTCAGGTCCTTCGTCTAGGCACAGTTCTTCACAATCGATAACTAATAGAACATCTTAAATGCGGAAATTTGAGCGCATAGGCGATAGTCATCTACGACGATGAGCCAAATGATCGTACTACACTTCCTTTGATGGCTTTACGAAGTGTCTTTGGATGTCGTATTCGGTCGGGATCATCTGCCATCTTCCTATTCTTCGGAGAGCTGGTTTCTCAAATATGTATTTTATTGGATCCATCTTGAAATCAACAAGGTAGTGTGAGTCAACATATCTTGTCTTAGTCGTGAGCAGTGACAAAGCGTTACAAGTTTTCTCGAACTGTGAGTATCTTGTTTCACAGTCGGTAAACTTTTTGCTAAGGTAGTATATTGCATGCTCTTTTCAACCAGACTCGTCATGTTGCCCCAACACACACCCCATTGAGTTCTCTAATACTGTCAAGTACATGATAAGAGGTCTTCCTTCGGTGGGCGGCATCAGGATATGAGGATTCTGTAGGTACTCCTTGATTTTGTCAAAAGCGATCTGGCAATCGTCGTTCCACTCTACCACTTGATCTTTCTTAAGTAACTTGAAGATTGGCTCACAAGTAGCAGTTAGATGTGCAATGAATCTGGCAATGTAGTTCAATCGGCCCAAGAAACCTTTGACTTCTTTCTCGGTGCGGGGAGCTGGCATCTCTTGAATGGCTTTAACCTTGGCGGGGTCAACCTCAATACCTTTACCACTGACAACAAACCCTAGGAGTTTACCGGATCTGACTCCAAAGGTGCACTTGTTAGGATTAAGTCTCAGTCTATACTTCTTCAATCTATCAAATAGCTTCTGCAAATGATCAAGATGTTCTTCTTGATGCGTGATCGAGCTATCATGTCGTCGGCGTAGACCTCTATCTCGTGATGAATCATGTCATGAAATAACGTCACCATAACGATAAGTGGCGCCCGTTCTTCAGTCCGAGCGGCATAACCTTGTAAAGTGCCCCACTATGTAACGAAGTTGTCTTCTCCATGTCTTGAGGAGCCATTTTGATCGATTATGTAGGAGAAACCATCCATGAAGGAGAAAACTTTATCTTTGGCGGTGTTGTCAACAAAACATCAATATGAGGAAGTGGAAAATCGTCTTTCGAACTTGCTTTGTTCAGATCCCTATAATCCACACACATTCGTACCTTGCCATCCTTCTTAGGTACAGGCACTACATTAGCAACCCATTGTGGATAGGAAGTAAACTAAGCTGGCGTTGAGCGCTTCATAACCGGCTTTGATTTTCTCGACATCTCGGGCGCATCGACAAACCTTTGTTTCAGGGAGAAAACCTTCTTTTGTCGGCAATCGGTGTACCACAATATCAATGTCTAAGCCGGCATGTCTTGTATGACCAAGCAAAAACCTCAATATAGTCTCGTAGCATCGAACCAATCTTTCTTTAACCTTTGCTCTCAAGACCCGCTCCTATCTTGATCTCTTTTACATCTTCGTCGTTACCCAAATTCACAACCTCAACTTGCTCTTCGTGTGGCTGTATAACTCGCTCTTCTTCTTTGTAGCAATCGGCAGGATTCTCCGGCACTTCACAATCTTCCTCACTTTCGTCTTCGGCTTGGTAGATCGGATTATCGAAGTCATATTTAGCAATAGCATAGCTGTTATCAACGAGATTCAGAGTGATTCTACAGTGTACCACGTGGGTGTGTGTAAGAAACACATAGCTTTTGGAAGGGGTGATAAAGTAAAAGAAAACAAAACAATTGAATGCAAAAGTCCAACGATTTTATTGAATGAAAATATGCAAATGACAGACAATAACCCTCACAAACGAGCCATGATGCCCCGGGTAAGGCACTAGGCTTTAGAGTTTATAGTTCAAAACATAAAGAAATACGAAAAGCAAAACAAAACAAGAGGAATTACTCCTGACTAAAGGAGATTGGTATGACGTCTTCAGTCTTCCAATTGCTGAGCCCATTGTCTGGAGTTGAGAAGATCCACTTGCTGATGTCGAAGTCACTGTCGTTGTCTTCTATAACATGGATTCCACTCTGGCTAATGCGGAAAGGAAATTGGCCGGTGCGTTTGCAGCGTATCATCTTCTGACCTTTGACGGTGAAGCCTAAACTAGTCTTGTCAAATTTGAAAGGAAAATCAGGGAGCTGACCCCAAATAACACTACCTCCTTCAACAGCAGCTTGAGCATCTTTCAGCGAGGCCATCCTAGGCGGAGCTTGTGTAACTTCAGGATTTGTAGGAGAGTCAACAGGCATGACTCTGGGGATTGTTTCAAAAGTTTGACACGGAGTCTCAAAGAATTCTCCTTCCATCTCGAGATATCAGAATGATTGTAGATGACTGACCATATATTCCTCACCACACACTGTAACAATCTTCCCTCTCACCGGGTACTTCAGCTTCTGATGCAAGGTAGAGGTAACAGCGTCTGCCCCATGTATCCAAGGGCGTCCAAGTAGGCAAGAATAGGCTGGACGGATGTCCATGACAAAGAAAGTAGAATCAAAAGTCTGGGAACCGACTTTAATAGTGATGAGCTCTCAAGTCTTGTTAAGCTTAGAACCATCAAAAGCTCTCACAATTATATCACTGGGTCTCAGAACCAGCCCTTCGATATCAAGTCGATCAAAAGCAGTCTTCGGAAGGATATTCAAAGCAGAACCGGTATCCACCAAAACATGAGATAATGTAGTGCCCTTGCATTCAACAGAGATGTGCAAGGCTTTGTTGTGTTCTTTCGTGAGTCAAATCGACATCGAGAGAAGCCTAGGCCGTTGTTGACAGCCAGGCTAGCAATACAAACTTCAAACTGGTCAGTAGTAGTGTCTTGCGGCACGTGAGCATTCTTCAGAAATTTCACCAAGGCGTTAGCATGAGCCTCGGAGAACAAGAGCAGAGCAAACATGGAGATCTTGGAAGAGTGCATCTCATTGTTCCACACATTGTAGTCACTCTTCTTGATAATCTTGAATTTCCTCCATTTCTTGTTTGGAGGTGTCTTGACAACTTCCTTTGGTACTACGGTGGCGGGAGTCCTTCCCCTCTAGCTTGGGAATGGATTGAATATTTGGAATCTTGGAGTCATGATGTCTTTTGGAGGAGAGATTTCTGGAGAGAATACCCGTCCGGTTCTGGTCACCTTACTTGATCCGGTGATGTTGTCAATGTCAGGAATGGTAGTTTCAACTGTAAGATCTTCGATGGTCAGAGGGTCTTGCTTAATGCCATGATAGTAAACATCGGCTCCACAATTCCAAGGGATAGCCTTGTCAGAGGAATATGGAACTGGCCTTGGAGAAGTGATAATGAGAGGCGCCACTCTAGGCACAGGATCAGCAGAGGAAATTCTTATAGTGTTAACATTAGCATAGTCTTCTGGGAAATCGTCACCCCATCCGATCGCCTTAACATCTTCAATAGGAATCTTGTAGCTTTCAGGAACAGTGTACTTCACCATGTAATCATACTTTCCACTCGACTGCCCCAAGGTATCCCACACAGATGGTGCGGCTTCATTCGCATTGTCAATCTTCAACTTGGACATTTCTTCACACGCACGCACGGTGGTTTGAAATAGTATCTCACGGTTATCCATCATGCCTTGAACCGTCTTCTCGAAAGCAACCATCAAGTGTAGATGGGCACCAACGACAATTCTGGGCATCACAGGTTGACACCATCTTGTAGCAAATTCCTCTTAACAGTCATCAGAGGAATGGTCAAGTCATCTATGTTGAAAACATAAGTATCCTCATCAACAACATTGGAATTCTTGTCATGGTTAGGCATAGGGCGTTGATCACATTCGGTCTCGGCGGAGGATCAAACTCAATCTTAGCTTGATCATATCTTGAATCTTGTTCTTGAGCCCACAATCATCAATACTATGTCACGGGCTATTGGAATGGTAAGCACACTTAGCATTAGGATTATATCTCGGAGAAGTATTGACATTCGAGGAGGATCCCTCAAGGTAATCGACTCTGTTTTCAACATGTGTTTCAAGGCTTGCGACAATGGCATGTTGATCTTTGTAGCCTTCGTGGCGCGTTAAGTTCGCGTGTTGTCTCGGAGGTTGTCTTGATGTAGGATTGGAGATCCAATTGCTCCCACAGTTGGTAGCGGTCGGTCTTGGCTCGGCTTCTCGACCATACGCATTAGCTTCTTTCTTACCAAAGATCTCTTGCAACATTTGAAGATGTCTACTTGAATCTTCCCACTTATGATACCGACTTCAATCGTTGCTTTGTCAATATCGGTAGCGGTGAATCCGGTGAAGAATTTCCAATCGGATGATTGAAGAATGGGCTGTCGGTGTTCCCATAAACATATCAACCAACTCCTATTGGACAAGGGTGGTTGAACTCTGCTAGATCTCTCCACTTGAGCATACTCCTTGAACTTCTCATCACGACACATAGACATGCTTTGTAGTTGCATGCGGTGGGTGTCAATTCACATTGTACTCATATTGCTTGTAGAAAGCATCGCTAAGTTACTCCAATGCGGATACGGTCGTTCTCTGGTGATAGTACCATTCCATGGGTTCGGATAAACTCTCTTGAAAATAGTGCATCCACAACTTTACATCATCGGTGTGGGGTGATCTTACGGACATAGGATTTCAAATGCGACTTAGCAAGACATGCCATCGTACTTAGCAAAAGTTGGAACTTTGAACTTGGGAGGAATCACAACACGGGGACAAGACTCGGATCATCAAAATGCAGCCACGACATCTTGATTCAGACGGTCTTCAAGTTGCTTGTACTTGTCATCTTCATCGAGTATTGGCCATTATCATAGTCTTTCTCGGGCTCATCGACTACCTTCGCCATCACCCTTGTCACTTTGCTCATCCTCCTTCTTGACACTTCCTTGAGAGCTCAATTCGACTAACCACTTTAGGACCACCTTTGTAGCGTCGCCCATGTTGAGAAGACCAACAACCTTCTTCTTCTGTTGATGAGCTTCTTGGATCTTCTTGGCCTTGGACCAAGTGGTAAACATCTGCTGGCCAGGCATTACGAGGCACGGAGATCTTTGACAGACTGTTCAAGAGCCATTTCTGCTAAAATAAATAGCGAGCAAATGAGAAAACAAATCTTCAATGTACCTGTGATGCAATGTTATGCTATGATATGTAATGTTTATGCGGATGCAATGCAATGTTTTCAAGGACCTTAGAGATTTAAATTTGTTTAAACAAGCAATGAACAAACATTTATTAGTACTCCTTTTATTCTTTTTCTTTTTAAGTACAAAAGATAGTTCCAACTAATAAGAGAAAACATATAAATCCTAAAGCTCTAAGTCTCCCATGGGCGCTTCCTCTTGGTGCCGAGGTAGGCGTTGATGCTTCGCTCCTCGTGAAGTAGCTTGGTCAACTCTAGTACCTTCTTCTCACTTGCATAACACTGAGCTTCAAAGGTATCCCTTTCTTCTTTAAGCTGAATCCAGGATCTCTTCAAGTCTTCGAAATCAGTAGGCATGTCAGGATGGAGAACGGTATAATCGTCACCTATAGCAACAGGTTCCATAATTACTGGTAGAACAGGCGTGAATGGCATCATGAGGTTTTCAGCTCGAGCTCTCACCCATTTGAGGTAAGGTTCCCAAGGAATGGATTTTTGGTGCCCCAAAGTCTTGGTATCGGTCTTCTTTACCATGCCCCAGCGTGTATGAACCTTAATCGGTAATGCGGAGATCGTGATTGTAGTCGAACACAATATCTTGGAGAAGCATATCATGAGGACCATCTCTTGAGCAAAACCAAGTAAAGCTAGAGAAGGGTTGTAAGTAATACCTCCCTTATACCAAGTAGTGGTACATTAGGAATTCTCCACAACGCTCAATGAATGTGAAGTCTTTTTGAGAGAAAAGGCGTAGCGGATATCTGAATGAGAGAGTGACATTAACCTTTGAGACCATCTCAACCTTTGTTCATTCTTCAAAGCGATGGAGGAAGGTGCGAAATAAACCACACAGAAAATAGCAGTATGAAACACATGAGAGTTCCTTGTCTTTTGATGAATACAGTGTGGAGAGAATGTAGAATATCTCCAAGTAAAGTAGCCTTTGGATTACGGTGAATAACTTGATGGCATTGACATCTATGAATTGATCCGAGTTAGGAAATAGAACCAAACCATAAATTAGCAAGGCCACAATGTCTTGAATGCATGGAAACTCATAACCTTGAGGAATTCTCGGGCTTTCTTAATCAAGAACTTAGCAAGTAAACCCTTAACTCCATACGGTTTCCCAATTGGCTTCAATATACGGCGCTTAAGGTATAAAGGCGATCGATGTCTTCATACTTAGGAACCTTTTCTAAAGGTGAATGGCATTTGGTCAAGAATAAGTATCCGTAGCTTAGAGAACTCTTCAAGGTAGGAACCAAGCGATAATCAGGAATGTAAAGCAATGGTGTTTGGATCAAAGAAGCTGGAATAGGACATGCATCATATCTTCTTCACAACCGGAGATAACCAAATCAAGTAGATAACCATGTCTTTTGATGGGAGCATGGTCGGAATTTACGAAACCAATTCTTTGGTGAGAAGGTATACCCATGAAGTTGATTCGGATAGTCTTTCGAGAAGCCATAATCCCCTACAAAACAGAGCAAAGATAAATCCCTAGGTCCTTGAAATAGTTAGAGATGATATGCGATGTAAATGATGTCATGATGTCATGTTTAGAACACACAAACAATTCACACAATGAGCCTAGGTTTAAGGCTTGCAAGAGGTATAGGTGATTACCCCACCAAAAGTTTGAGATGGTTCATCCTGTCCTATGATAGTAACCGGGTTCTAGGAATCTCATATCATTGATCTTTCTCGTAGGCGTTTATTTCAATATGACTACCAAGTGGTCGACCGAAAATATCCCAAAAGTCTGATCTTAATGAGCGTAGCATCGAGTATCAACCAACCTTAATCTACACCAAAGCCGGCCATCTCACTACCTTTTAGTGGCCAAGATGGGTCAATTAAGGTTCTAAAAGTTTAGTTAGTACTTGATGACACCACGCAGAAGCCAAATACTATCCTCAACTTGGAAATGAAGAGTATCAGGACATCCAAAGTGTCACACTAACGTAGCCATCATGTTGACCGTTTCGATATACGTCTAACGGTCGCGATGATTATTGCTACTTACCTAAAACCGGATCGGTGTAGGATCCCCACAAATATAATACCCAAGCAACCCTTAAAGATAAAGCAAGCAAGTCAAACAAAAAGCGTTAAAGATGATCTAAAAATCCCTAAGGCATTCTCTCTTTAGGGTGTCTCCCAGTAGTCATGATTCGTAACACGGTGAACCCGACTTTGTGGATTTTGTATCGCAAATGTCGGATAGCAAGAGTCGCCACCGACTTTTCTTTTATCAATTAAGGGAAGGTGAAAAGAACAGAAAAGACCTTCGTTAGATTACGAGTAAGGGAGAAGGTTATGAAAAGGGAAGGTATTAGCACCCATTTCCATCCGTAGTTATCTACGGGCTCTTAGTTGCTCTTAGATCACTTTAAAATTGTGCTTTCTGTGTGTTTGACAAAAATGTTTTGAAAAGGAATTTCGCTTTGACTTTGTAATGATTCATGTAGGAATGTATACAAAGTGTTTGGAAATGTTTCGTTTTTGAAAAGAGTTTGAACTTTGACAAAAGTGTGAGGTGTGAAAAGTATTTTGATCGAGCAAGCAACTAAAAGTCTTATTACCTACTCAGAATTGGTCATTTTCGTGTTGTTTTACGTTCCTGTAGAATAGCGCTATCCATACCATTAGTTGGTAGGTAACTCTATTCGTTGGATGTAAGTGGGACATTCGAAGGGACATCGGATGGTCATAGAAGGCAACTTGTAGGAAGTATCCTAGCACATTCGAAGGGACTTTCATCATTTTTCGTAGGCGACAATCGAGGGTCAAGATCATGTATTCGGAGGCGACATCGTGGGTCTTATGATCTTTGTATCGAAGGGACTATGATGATTTGTTTGGAAGGAAACGGTGCTAGAATACCTCTACGTTCGAGGGACATGACCATTGAATTCGTAAAGGCAACGAGAGAGAATTACCCTAAGGGGTGCATGTGTGAAGAAGTGTGTTGATTTCAGATATTTTATCTTTGAAAATTAGAGCGAGCTATGTCCAATTTTATCTTGCCATACACGCCTAATTACTAGCAGTTTATAGGGTGCGGAAATTAAAATGCGGGAATGTAAAGTGCGGAAAGTAAATGTCCTACGCTATTACATGGCTTTGGGGCAGATACATAATTTAAAAAATGCGGAAAATAAAAGTCCTAATTAAAACTATTACATCCCTTAAGCAGTTACATTATTAAAAAAAAAAAAAACAGTAAAAAGAAATCGTCCGAAACGGGATAACCTGTGAAAAGATGAGAAAATCGGAAAATACGAGGAAATCGAATAAGAGAAAAATGTTAGTAAAAATGCAAATTTTTGAATGAGAAAAATATGGCATGCTGGAAATAACATTAATATGCTAAAATAATTTTTTGGGATTTTTTGGATACAATTTAATAATTAAAAACTAATTAAAAATGATTTAAATGGTAAATTATGAATAAAATTAAATATGCATGCAAAATGATATTTTTTTAATTTTATAAATTAAATAAACATTTTATGAAAATAATGCAAAAAGAAAAATATTTTTTGGTGATTTTTAATGCATGAGAAAAATTGTAGAAATAAATTAAAATAAATGAAAAATATTAAAGAATATGAAAATATGAAAAAAATAAGAAAATATGAATGTTTGTAAAAGAAAAATGGAACCGGTCCTGGGGAGATTCGAACTCATGACCCTGGAGGGTATCCTTGCATAGTGAACGCCTCAACCAACTGAGCCAGCGTGTCTAATTGTTTGGAAATTGGAATGAGTGGAATGTAAACACGCGTCGTCCACTGGTTGCATCAAACTCGCGCCAGACTTCATCTTCCCCGATTCAAATTTTTGAAAACTCAGCGTCGGCCTTGGCTCGACGCTACAACCCTGGCAAAATCAAAAATCATACACAAGTAATATAAATGAATTCTAAGACCATGGTTCGATTCCAGACATCATTCCGAATGCAATGATAACAGTCTCCGTGGTCTAATTTTTCCGTTTAAGGGAAACCCTAAATTGTGTTCAGGAACCCTAGTTATGGCATATCGAGTTCCAGGCCATTGAAATGCAATTAACCTGCCCAGATCACTTGCAAACTTCTTACTAATCACAAAAACAACAATAAAACATGTTAAAAATGCATGATAATTGAAATACGATTTTGAAATTTTCTTGAACAAATCGAATTCGGATTCTTTGATTCTGGATGGTTTTGAGCAATGTGAGGGTCTGGAATGCTTCCAGGGATGCCAAGCAATGTGTTTGAATCCTCAAAAGCAATTGAAAACCACTGGATCGATGGCTGCTAGTAGCTTGTGTAGCACGGTTTTTTGAGCTTCAATAAGGGTTTCTCCAGCCAGTTTTTCTACCCTAATTCGTGTGGCATGAGTTGTGTATATATAGTAGAAGGATTCAGAGTTGTTTTGAGAAAGAATCAATCATCAATCAATGCTAAACAAATTTGATTTTGTACAAAATCAAATTTTCTCTTTTTGATCAATTTTTCAATCAAATCTTGCCATATCAATCCAAATTTCGAAATTTGTTGGCTTTATTGAGTTACTTGGATCTCAAGAAAGAGAGAAAAATCAAATTTGCAATTAATTTTGATTTTATACTTTATTTTTGAATTTAATTTGTATTTAAATGAATAAATTCCAAATTAAATAGAAAAATAAAATAAAAATTCGTGGCATTGGGCTTGGATATTCCTAATTGCATGAGGAACAAGTTTGGATAAAGAAAAAGTAAGCCCATTTGCAAAAATTTTGATTTTTAGAAGTATTTCTCTTTGTGCATCTCTTCAAAATTGCCCAACTTGTGAATGGTGTATCTTGCTCAATTTTCCACATTTTTGAGTGTTCTTGGACTTTTTGGAAAGCTCTAAGAATCATCTAACCAACCTTTTTGGTCTCATCTCAATTGGAGTTTTCATGCTCAATATATCTTCAAAACAAAATGTTGACTTTTTGTTGACTTTGAAAACGACCTGTAATGTTTTGATCCATACCTCTCAAATGAAGCATTTTTTGAACATTCTTGTGAGACATAAAGTTGTAGAGAATTGAATTTCCTTCAAAATAAGAGGTTGTGGAAAAATTTCTGAGAAAGTATGAAGAAGTTATGATCAGTCAAAGTTCAGTTGACTTTTCACTGAGAAACCCTAATTTAGAAAGTTTGACTTTTGAGGAAATCTTGGGTTTTCTTGATGAATCATGATCAGCCCTTGATCAAATGATGAATGTAACTTCAAAATGAGGATGTTGACCAAGAATCATGAAGTTTGTCTGTATGTTGACCACAGTTGACTTTTTGTCCAATACAATTGATTTTCAACCATTTGAGCAATTGTCTGAGGAAACTTGACTTGTGAGGCTTGAAACTTAACATGGAGAATCTTTGAAGCATATGGGGAGGCATGATGAACATTGGAGATGTTGGAAGTCCATCTGGATCTGAGAATTGCCAAACCCTAGTTTGGGTTAATTGTCTAGGAGAGGGTTTGTATGATCAACCCTTGAGGAATCCTTGAGTATGGATGTATGAAATGTCTTGAGAAGTAGGAGGGAAAATTTTGGGGTATGACACTCATACTGAAGACAGGAAGCTGTGGATACATTTCTTTCAAGAGAGTCTATTCGGAGCACAATTAGAGTGGTATTATCAGCTAGAGAGTACCCACATTCATACCTGGAATGATTTGGCAGATGCTTTCTACAAACAATATCAATACAATGTTGAATTGGCACCAACCCGTATGCAACTACAGAGTATGTCCATGGGCCGTGACGAGACGTTCAAGGAGTATGCTAAAAAATGGAGAGATTTAGCAGGCAGAGTTCAACCACCCTTGTCTAATAGGGAATTGGTTGATATGTTCATGGGAACGCTTACAGGCCCATTCTTCAATCATCTGATTGGAAACTCTTTAGCCGGATTCATCGAGATGATATTGACAAACAAACGTATTGAAGCTGGAATCAAGAGCAGAAAGATTCAAGTTGAAACATCCTCAAACACTGTAAAGAGATCTTTTGGCAGGAAGAAAGATGCTAATGTAGTGTATGGTCAGAAGAGCCGTGATAAAACTGACCACAATCAATCTGTGGGGGCAGTCCTGATCTTCAATCCCACGCTAGTCCAACCTCAACAAATCAACATGTGTGGGCAAAACGCGCCAAGAAGACAGTTTGCGAAGATCAACATGCCATTATCTCAAGCACTACAACACATGCTGAAAGTAGAACTGATTACTTTGAGGGATCCTCCTAAACATGTCAACACTTCCTCTCTAAAGTACAATCCCAATGCAAGATGCGCATACCACTCCAACAGCCCGGGGCATGACACCAACAACTGTTGGGCCCTGAAGAACAAGATTCAAGACATGATTGAAGCTCAAGAAATCGAATTCGACCCTCCTGTCGAGACTCGGAATGTGATCAATGCACTAATGCCTGACCATGGTAAAAGTGCACATGCTATTGACAATTACTCTTATGTCTTTGATGTGAATGAGTTGACCATTCCCCTGGTGACTGTTAAGAAAGATTTGTTGCAAGCCGGTGTATTTCCAGGATGTCCTCACGACTATCGTTGGTGTGCATCTGAATCAGATGGATGTGTTTGGTTTAAGAGACGTTTTCAACGCATGATGGACAACCGAGAAGTGTTATTCCTAAAAGCTCCATCTGTGGAGAATCTGTGCGAAGATGTTTCTAAAAGCCTAAAGATTGAAGACATAAGTGAAGCCGTACTAGAAGTATGGGATACCTTGGGGCAGCCAAGTGGAAAGTTCGACTTCATGGTGAAGTATACCGCTCCTGATAGCTACAAGATTGCAATTGAATACGTCAACGCAACCGGATGGGGAGATGACTATCCCGAAGAATATGCTGATGTGAACACAATAAGGATCACTTTTGACGATCACCAACACCTCTCATTATCACCTCGCCCAGATCAATTCCATATTTCTTGGACAAAGCTATACCTTGGAATTATAGAGACAAAGTTTACTACTGTGGCATCAAGCAAGAGCCATTAACCATTGAAGGCAGTACCGTCGAAGCTACAAATCCTGACATTCATAATATCATCAGATTAAGCAAAGTAACCAGAACCAGAAGAGTGTTTTCTCCAAATATCTCTCCTCTAAAAGACACTACTGCACCAGTTCACATTCCTCCTATTAAACCAACTCCCGAGACTCGAGGGAAAGAGAAAGTGACTCAACCTGCTCAGACAGAAGTACCAAAGGAAGTTGCTGAAGATACCTCCAAACAAGGAATGGAGGAAATTCTAAAGATCATCTAAAAGAGCGACCACAATGTTGTGGAACAGTTAGGACAGACTGCGTCAAAGATTTCCATGCTAGCTCTGCTATTGTGCTCCGAGGATCATGCTAAAGCCTTGGTGAAGTTTCTGAAGAATGCTCACATACCGCAAGACACTTCTGCTGACCAATTCAAAAGTTGTATTGCTAGCCTGACCGCCGACAATGGTTTAGGCTTTTTTGATGCTGATCTAACTCCTGCCAGAAGAAAACACAATAAAGCCTTGCATATATCTATTGAATGCAAGAGCATCACTTTGTCTCACGCATTGGTGGATACTGGCTCTGCTCTAAATGTCTTGCCGAAGAGCACTCTCGACCGACTTAATCCTAAAGAATTGGTCATGAAACCCAGTGACATAATCGTAAGAGCTTTTGATGGTTCGAAGAGAATAGTACTTGGAGAGCTCAACTTTCCAATCAAAGTGGGTCCCCAAACTTTTGAATCTACTTTCTTTGTGATGGAAATTTGTCCAGCTTATTCTTACCTACTCGGATGCCCTTGGATACATGGGGCAGGCTCTGTTACCTCTACCCTGCATCAGAAGCTGAAATACCCAGCAAAAAGGAAGGTTGTTATAGTATGCGGAGAAGAAGAATACATGGTAAGCCATCTGCATTCATTTCGATACATCGAAATGGAAGGCGAATTCGTCGAAACTCTCTGTCAAGCTTTCGAAATGATTCCATGAGTCATGCTTGTCGACTCTCCTGTCACTCCCAAAGTTACTAGAGTTCCACCAAAGATAGCCTCGTTGAAAGATGATAGAGTTGTAGTTGAAGAAGGAGGTTGTACCATTTGGGGTCAGCTACCCGATTTTCCATTTAAATCTGACAATACTGGTTTAGGCTTCACTACCAAAGGATAGAAGATGATACGCCGCAAACATGTCGGCAAATCTCCATTCCGCATCAACAAGAACATAATTAATGCTACAGAAGAAGACGATGATGGTGACTTTGACATCAACAATTGCATCTTCCCAACTCCAAGCGATAGACTCGACAATTGGAAGACTGAAGATGTTATACCAATCTCCTTTAGACAGGAGTAATTTCTTTTTCTATTATGCTTTTATACTTTTTACGCTTTGAACAATAAACTCTAAGTCTAGTGAGGGTTATTATTTGTCATTCGCATATTTTCATTCAATAAATCGTTGGACTTTTGCATTAAAGTATTGTGCTCTCTATCTTCTTTTACTTTATCACCCTTTCAAAAGCTACGTTTTCTTACACACACCCACGTAATATACTGCATATCCATATTCACTTCAAATCTCGTTGATAACGACTCTACTATTACTAAATATGACTTCGATAATTCGATCTACTAAGCCGAAGACGAAGGTGAGGAATATTTTGAAATGCCAGGAGAACTTTCCAGACTACTACAGCTAGAAGAAAAGGCTATACAGCCACACAAAGAGCCATTCGAAGTTGTGAATCTAGGTACCGACGAAGACAGAAAAGAAATCAAGATAGGAGCGGGTCTTGAGAACAATGTTAAGGAAAAATTAGTCCAGATGATGCGAGACTACATCGATATTTTTGCTTGGTCCTACGAAGACATGCTAGGTATAGATATTGACATTGTGGTACACCGAATACAAACGAAAGAAGGTTTTCTCCTTGTGAAGAAAAAGGTTCGTCGTAAGCGTCCTGAGATATCTGAGAAAATTAAAGCCGAAGTTATGAAGCAATTCAATGCCAGTTTCTTAGCCGTTTTACTTATTATCCGTAGTGGGTTTCAAATGTGGTGCCCGTACCTAAGAAGGATGGCAAAGTGCATATATGTGTAGATTAAAGAGACTTAAATAAAGCGGGCGCGAAAAACGATTTTCCGCTCCCACATATTGATGTCCTAGTTGACAATACTACACAACACAAAGTCTTCTTTTTCATGGATGGTTTCTCCGGTTACAATCAGATCAAGATGGCTCCCGAAGACATGGAAAAGACTACTTTCATTACACAGTGGGGCACTTTCTGTTACAAGGTCATGCCGTTTGGGTTGAAAAATGTTGGTGCCACATATCAGCGTGCTATGGTGGCTTTATTCCATGACATGATTCATCATGAGATAGAGGTCTACATCGACGACATGATAGCTCGATCACAAACTGAAGAAGAACATCTTGATCATTTGCGAAAGCTATTTGACAGACTGAAGAAATACATACTAAGACTAAATTCGAGCAAATTCACCTTTGGAGTCATATCTGACAAACTCCTGGGATTCGTTTTTAGTGGTAAAGGTATTGAAGTTGATCCTGCTAAGGTTAAAGCTATTCAAGAAATGCTAGCTCCTCGTACCGAGAAGGAAATCATAGGTTTCTTGGGACGAATGAATTACATCGCCAAATTTATTGCACATCTAACTGCTACTTGTGAGCCAATCTTCAAGTTACTGAAGAAAGATCAAGTGGTAAAGTGGAATGATGATTTCTAGACAACTTTTGACAAAATCAAGGAGTACTTATAGAAACCTCCTATCCTGATGCCACCAGTCATAGGAAGAACTGTTATCATGTACTTAACAGTATTAGAGAACTCCATTGGGTGTGTGTTGGGGGAAACAGGACGAGTCTGGTCGAAAAGAGTATGCAATATACTACCTTAGCAAAAATTTTACCGACTGTGAAACAAGATACTCACAGCTCGAGAAAACTTGAAGCGCTTTGGCTTGGTCTGCTCGCCGACTAAGACAGTATATGTTGACTCACATTACCTTGTTGATCTCTAAAATGGATCCTATAAAATACATATTCGAGAAACATGCTCTCTTCGAAAGAATAGCAAGATGGCAAATGATCTTGACCGAATACGACATCCAGTATACTACTTAGAAAGCGATCAAAGGAAGTGTAGTAGCTGATCATTTGGATCATCAAGCCGTAGATGACTACCAATATATGCATTTTGGATTCCCAAACAAGGATATTATGTTACACTAATTACGAAGAGCTTGGACCAGACGAAGGACCTGAGCCAGGACCCCGATGGACTATGGTCTTTGATGGAGCTTCTAACGCACTTGACAATGGCATTGGCGCCATAATTACATCTCCCAACGGCGGTCATACACCTTTCACCACCAGACTATGTTTCGACTACACCAACAATATGGATGAATACGAAGCGTGCATCACGGGTATCAAAGCTTCTATTGACTTAAGGATCAAAATTTGCAAGTATATGGAGACTCAGCTTTGGTGATCATTCAGATCAAGGGAGAATAGGATACGAAGCATCTGAACCTCATTGTGTATCGAGAGCATGTGTTGAATCTGATCCCCTACTTCGAAGAAATCACTTTCGAGCACATCCCACGAGAAGAGAATCAGTTGGCAGAAGATTTAGCTACCATGTCATCTATGTTCAAAGTCATGTGGGACAACGAAGCTCCTCAGATAATGATTGAAGACTAGGCGACGATCTTGTTTCCTACTTGATACTGAAAGAGTAGAAGAGAAACCTTGGTTCTACGCAGTGAAGAGCTACCTCGAGGCTCAAGAATCCCCTGAAGGGGCATCTGTCAACAATAAGAAGTTCCTAAGAAGATTCGCCGCCAAGTTCTTTCTCAGTAACGACATCTTATACAAAGGCAACCATTACTTGGCCTTACTCCAGTGTGTAGATCAGAAGACAGCCAAACGAATTATGGAAGAGTTACATGAAGGCGCATTTGGTATCCACTGTAGTGGATATACAATGGCTAAGAAGATTTTGAGAGCAGGTTACTATTGGTCCACTATGGAAGTTAATTGTTATCAATATGCTCGATCTTGTCACCAATGCCAAACATACGCAGACAAAGTTCACGTACCTCCAGTTCCATTGAATGTTCTGACCGCCCCGTGGCCTTTCGCAATGTGGGGCATTGACATGATTGGATAAATCCAACCTACCGCTTCTAATGGACATCGTTTCATCCTCGTCGCTATTGATTACTTTACCAAATAGGTAGAAGCAGCCTCATTCGCATCTGTTACCAAGAACGTCGTGGCTCAATTCATCAAACATAATCTCATCTACCGATACGGCATCCCCGAAAGGATTATCACATACAATGGTACCAATCTCAACAACAAGATGATCATTCAACTCTACCGCATTCAAGATAAAGCATCACAACTCTTCTCTATATCGACCAAAGATATGGCGCAATTGAAGCCTCCAACAAGAATCTTAGGAAGATCATACAGAAGATGATAATGACATATAAGGATTGGCACAAGATGTTTCCATTTGCTCTCCACGGTTATCGCACTTCAATACGAACATCTACAGGGGCAACCCATATCTCTCTCGTATATGGTATGGAAGTAGTTCTACCTATCGAGGTTCAAATACCCTCACTCATAGTACTCAAGGGCCTTGATTTAGACAAGAGAAATGGGTCCATACTTGACTTGACCGGATAAAATTGATTGATGAGAAGCGGCTCAACCATCTTCCATGGACGGATATATCGAAATGAATAATCAAAGCTTTCAACAAGAAAGTCAAGCACCGAGCGTACCATGTTGGCGATCTAGTAGTCAAGCACATAATCCTACCACAAAGTGATCCCAGGGGAAAATGGACTCCCACCTATGAAGAGCCATTTGTAGTCAAGACAGTATTTTTCGGCGGAGCCATGATATTGAGCACTATGGACGGAGAATATTTCCGCATCCGTGAGCGAGACATAGTCAAAAATACTACACATAAGCGAGAACCACTAGGTTAACTATCCTAGGCAAAAAAAGGGCGTCCTGACGAACCAAAAGGGTTCGGGGAAAAATTAAGGACATATATACAAAAAATGTACACCCGACAAGTCGAAAACCTGCAAAGGCGGCTTGGGCAAAAAAGGGTATCCCGGTAGACTGAAAACCCGAATGGGCGGTCTAGGAAAAAGTTAAGGATTAAAGTGTACGACTATGGCATGTCAAGATCACCTACTTACAGACTACATCACTACTACCAGTTCAAATGGCATAGATCAGTTCAATCACCTTATTCTAACATCAAGGAGATGAGATAGTCAAAAAATATATGAGCAATAGCATTGTTGAAACCCGATGAGATTGTTTCCACATAGCTTTTACTATTTTCCTTATGTTTCTGACAATTTCCTCTCACTAGGATTTTCGTCTCTTTGTACATAAATTGCCTGGCTCTAGGCCCACTTTTAAAAATCAATACAATTTCCCTTTTCCAGTTCCATTTATACTTTTGTCTGTTTGCATAAAGTCCAATGATTGCTTTGAATGATTATATGCATCTGACAATAAAAATCTGTTCACAAACATACGAAAAGCGAACAGAAACAGTAATTACTACAGACTCCAGGAATTGAGATGATAACCAAAATCACCAATACATCCCTACAAAGTCAGTTTTGCCAAAAGAATCCCCAGATGATCATCTTTACAATCCCCATAGAGTCATCACTCCTAACAGAAACGGATCTCTTCAGCAGATTACAACTCTATCATCTCATTTCAGTAGTGTCTAACACTTCTATTCATCACATTAGTCCTAGAGTAGTGATCGAATCAACTTTATCATGTTAGTCCCTGAGCAGTGATCCTATCAACATCATTACATTAGTCCCCGAGTGTCATACCCCAAAATTTGCCCTCCTACTTCTCAAGACATTTCCTACATCCATGCTCAAGGATTTCCTCAAGGGTTGATTAGACAAACCCTCTCCTAGACAATCAACCCAAACTAGGGTTTGGTAATTCTCAAATCCAGATGGACTTCCAACATCTCCAATGGTCATCATGCCTCCTCATATGCTTCAAAGATTCTCCATGTCAAGTTTCAAGCCTCACAAGCCAAGTTTCCTCAGACAATTGCTTAGATGATTGAAAATCAGTTGTATTGGACAAAAAGTCAACTATGGTCAACATACAGTCAAACTTCATGATTTTTGGTCAACATCATCATTTTGAAGTCACATTCATCATTTGATCAAGGGTTGATCATGATTCATCAAGAAAACTCAAAATTTGCTCAAAAGTCAAACTTTCTAAATTAGGGTTTCTTAGTGAAAAGTCAATCAAACTTTGACTGAGCATAACTTCTTCATACTTTCTCAGAAATTTTTCCACCACCTCTTGTTTTGAATGAAATTCAATTCTCTACAACTTCATGTCTCACAAGAATGTTCAAAAAATGCTTCATTTGGAAGGTATGGATCACAACATTACAGGTCCTTTTTAAAATCACCAAAAAGTCAACTTTTTGTTTTGAAGATATATTGAGCATGGAAACTCCAATTGAGATTAAACCAAAGAGGTTGGTTAGAGGACTCTTAGAGATTTCTAAAAAGTCCAAGAACACTCAAAAATGTGGAAAATTGAGCAAAATACACCTTGTGCAAATTGGGCAATTTTGAAGAAGTGCACAAAGAGAGATACTTGTAAAAATCAAAAAATTTGCAAATGGGCCTAGTTTTTCTTCAAACTTGTTCCTTATACAATTTGGAACATCCAAGCCCAATGCCACGAATTTTAACTTTATTTTCTATTTAATTTGGATTTTATTTATTTAAATACAAATTAAATTCAAAAATAAAGTATAAAATCAAAATTAATTGCAAATTGATTTTTTCTCTCATTCTTGGGATCCAAGTAACCCATAAAGGCTGGAAATTTTCAAAATTATCATGGATTTGGCAAGAATTTGATTGAAATTGATCAAAAAAGATAAGATTTGATTTTGTACAAAATCAAATGATCTTTGCATTGATTAACCATTATTTGTTCCTCAAATCAGGTCAATTTCCATCCATTATAAATATACAATGCATATCACATGAATTGAAACAGAAAAATTGCCTCAAGAACCCTAACCTAAAGTCAAAAAATCTGTGACCTTCAAGCAATATGCAGCCTTGGTTTCAGTGATTTTCAATCGATTTTGAGCATTCCATCGTGTTCCTTGGGTTGTTTAGAGTCGATCCAGACCTTTACAAGTTACAAAACCATCAAGAATCAAGCAATCCCGATTTCGGTTTATTCTTCCTTTTCCAAAATCGATTTTCAATTCTCATGCATTATTAACATGTTTTGTTGTTGTTTTTGTGTTTAGAACGAAGCTTGGAAGCTTTCTGGGTAGTTTGATTGAATTTCCATGGCCTAAAACACGAGTTACCATTTCTAGGGCTTTTGGTTTCGAATTAGGGCTTCCTTAAAACGGAAAAATTGGACCAAAAGACCACCACCATCGTGTTCAGAACGATGTTTCCAATCGAACCATGCCTTTGAATGTCATTTATATTGCTTGTGTTTGATTTTAGGATTTGCAGGGACCATAGCGTCAAACTGAGGCCAACGCTATCTTTTCAAAAATTCAAAACGAAGAAGACGATGCTTGGCGCGT
>CM038793.1:87793868-87871709 GCA_021764765.1 Vicia sativa | reverse complement strand
GAGGTGTGGACACCATTGTGTTGTTGTAAAGCGGAGAGAATCTTTTGTGATTGGGCCGAAATTGTTCGGCAAACTTGGAAAGATTAAGATGATTCGAGGAAGATGAAGACTTCCGAGTCGTCGGAAGAGTTATCATGATAAGAGGAGGAAAGACCTTGAGTTCGGTGAAGGAGAGCATGTGTTTATGCGGGTTACTCAGATGATTTGGAATTAGTCGAGCCTTGAAGTCAAGAAAGTTGACTCCCGATTTATTGGTCCTTTTCGATTACCAAGAGTTGGAAGGTTGCATGTCAGTTGCCTTGCGCCATCACTTGAATGCATGATGTTTTCATGTGTCTCGGTGAGGAAGTACATCAGGTCTCGTGAGATTCGGGTAGATGACATACAGTGCAGGAGAATTTGTTGTGGGCGATGCACGAATTGAGGATCGGAAGTTGAAGCAGTTCTTGGGGCAAAGAGATTGCATTGGTAAGAGTGGCTTGGGAGGACCGGTGATGGAAATGTTACTTGGGAGTGGAGAGTGGATGAAGGACTCGTGGAACTATTAAATGCGAGGTTGTGTTTCGAGGCGAAAACTCTTTTAAGTTAGGGAGAGTTGTGACACCCAAATAATACAATAATTAAATACTTATGATTTTTATTATTAAATTAATTGAGGTCATAATTTATTTAGTTTATTGGATTATTAAGTTTAATGATGGAATTAATTGGAAAAAATAATATTTATTTTATTTATGATAAAAAGGAATAAGGAAAAATGGGAATAGATTTTGGAGAAAAACAAGACTACGTAGAAGTGAGAAGAGGAAAAGAAGAAGGAAAACCTAGAAGTGTCGGAATCTCGAAGAACCCACAAGGTAAGGGGTGATTTCGATTGATTATAGTTATTATAGGTTTTGATGTTGATAATATAAGGTATAGCATGTTAGAAAATTGTGTTTGTGAATTTATAGGGTTCCATGAATGTGTCCCATAGGTGTCAGTTAATGTCGAATGTATATAGATTAATGGATGCATGATGTAGGATCATTCTTGTGAGTAAAACATGTTATATTGTGTGTTATTGATGATGAATGAGTGATTTTATGGTGTTGGAATACATGGAGTACGTTTGGAATGAATGAGAAATGACTTTGGGAAAATAAAAGAGCATCAAAAACTAGATTTTTGGAGGTGCGATGAATTCCGTGGGAACGGTTCCCCGATGGGAGAACCGGTTCCAACTTTCAAGCCCGATAAAAATGGAATTTTTTGAACCCGAGGAACCCGGTTCTTGTTTGGGAGGAACCGGGTTCACGTTCCTTTGCGGAAAAAACTTCAAAATTCATTTTCAAAGTAAGTCCTTTTCGCCGACGGGTTATCCTAAATATGCTCTACCTTATGAAATGAAAATATTTTAGAAAACTTGAAATTATTTTGGAAGGGTTGGATTTCGAAATAAATGATTTTTAACAGACACATAAGGATGTATGTGTAGTAGAGGAACCTTGGTGATGAGGACACTGGTAATGTGTAGGTGTAATAGCATGTTTATGCTAAGGTTAGATGTATGCATGATTGGTTGATGTATCATGTTGATTGGTTTGCATGTTTATCTTGATGTTGATTGTATGCATGATTGGTTGAGATATCATGTTGGATGGTTGTTTGATTATGTTGAATTGATGTATTACATAGGCGATTAATGTTGCATCTTATTGATGTGCGTGCATATGCATTGTTTTAGTGAAGTTAATTCCATTGTGCGAATTTGACTTGGATTACCAATAGCAGATACAGTGAGGATGGGTGGTTAAATTTGGATTAATGTCCAGAGTGGTTATGGGCGAATCGATAATGCTATGTCCGGTTGATAATGGATCGGTGTTGGGTGACTTGGTCACGAAGTCGATCTGCATGCATTGAGTGCGCATTTGTGTTGTATGGAATTGTAACATGTTAGGATGTTTTCCGGTGTTGCAATTCTTTTATGTTTATGATTATGCATGATGAATTACATGATTATGGATGTGCGTTGGATCTTGAATGGTGTTAAGTGGTGGAATAATATGCTTGTATTATATTATTGATTGAAAGACTTATAATGTGCTTTAATTATGATCACCCTTACTTTACCATTTCAGATTAGTTAGCGGTGAGGAGTCGGTGAGGATGGCTCTAGAGCTTATCTTTTAGTCCGTTAATATCGGTGTCATGCTACGATTAGATTGTAACAACTGGGAAAGCTTAGTTAAGAGAATCGTATTGTTTAATAGTTTGGATTTGAATTCCTTGAAACTATGATGTTTTATTTAAATTGATTGATTTTGGTATTTCCATTTGTGTAAGACATGGTCTTATGATGATTTGAATTGTTGGATGATGATCCTCGATTAGCATAGCTCTTGTTTGATGAAGTTGATTTAATTATTAATTGTGACATCCGTATTATACCGTGTTAACTACGATTAAAGATGATTTAGATATTAATTTAATTAATATATTAAGGTATCTAGATGGGGTGTTACAACTGTCGAGTCAAATCTATGTATTTATGAACGACATCGTGGGTCTGATCTTTGTATCAAAGGACTATGATGATTTGTTTTGAAAACATGATGCTAGAATACCTCTACGTTAGAGGGACTTGACCATTTGAATTAGTAAAGACAGCGAGAGAGAATTAGCCTAAGGGTGCATGTGTGAAAGGTGTGTAGATTTCGGTATTTTATCTTGGAATTATGAGTGAACTATGTTGATTTTAATCTTGCCATACGCTAATTACTAACGTTTGTAAGATCAGGAATTAAATTGCGGAAAGTAAAATGCGGAAAGATAAATCCTACGTATTACATGGCTTTGGGACATATATATAATTGAAAAGTACGGAAAATAAAAGTCCTAATTAAACTATTACATCCCAGGCAATTACATAGTATGAAAAGAAAGCGATAAAAATTGTCAAAGCGATATAACACGTAAACATATGAAAATCGAAATCGAGGAAATTGAATAAGAGGAAAATGTTAGTAAAAATAATGATTTTTGAATGAGAAAAAGTTTTCATGCTAGAAATAATATTAATATGCTAAAATAATTTTTTGGGATTTTTTGGAGTTAATTTAATAATTAAAAATCAATTAAAAGTGATTTAAATGATAAAATAGAAATTAAATTAAATATGCATGCAAAAATAATATTTTTAATTTTATAAATTAAATAAACATTTTTCTGATGTGTATGCAAAAAATAAATATTTTTGGTATTTTTAAAATGCATGATAAAAATTATGAAAGATAAATTAAATGCATGAAAAAATATTAAATAGGAAAATATAAAAAAAAAAAAAGAAAACATGTTAGTTTGTAAAGAAGCAAAAATAAATGGTCTTGGGGGATCGGCGGTGACCTTGCCTTCTGAACGCCTTGACCAAGCGGTGGCTTGCACGTGTTTGAAAAGCGGGCGAATGGATTTTGAACGGGCGTCATGCTCACGATGGTCAGATCACGCGCCAAGCATCGTCTTCTTCGTTTGGAATTTTTGAAAAGATAGCGTCGGCCTCAGTTCGACGCTATGGTCCCTGCAAATCCTAAAATCAAACACAAGCAATATAAATGACATTCAAAGGCATGGTTCGATTGGAAACATCGTTCTGAACACGATGGTGGTGGTCTTTTGGTCCATTTTTCCGTTTAAGGAAGCCTAATTGAAACCAAAACCCTAGAAATGGTAACTCGTGTTTTAGGCCATGGAAATTCAATCAAACTACCCAGAAAGCTTCCAAGCTTCGTTCTAAACACAAAAACAACAACAACAAAACATGTTAATAATGCATGAGAATTGAAAATCGATTTTGGAAAAGGAAGAACAAACCAAAATCGGGTTGCTTGATTCTTGATGGTTTTGTAACTTGAGTGCGGATCGACTCTAAAGGAACACGATGGAATGCTCAAAATCGATTGAAAATCACTGAAACCAAAATTTGATTGCTTGAAGGTCACAGATTTTTGACTTTAGGTTAGGGTTCTTGAGGCAATTTTACATTTCAATTCATGTGATATGCATTGTATATTTATAATGGATGGAAATGGTGATTTGAGGAACAAATAATGGTTAATCAATGCAAAGATCTTTTGATTTTGTGCAAAATCAAATCTTATCTTTTGATCAATTTCAATCAAATTCTTGCCAAATCCATGATAATTTGAAATTGCAGCCTTTATGGGTTACTTGGATCCCAAGAATGAGAGAAAAAATCAATTTGCAATTAATTTTGATTTTATACTTTATTTTAATTTGTATTTAAATGAATAAAATCCAATTAAATAGAAAAATAAAGTTAAAATTCGTGGCATTGGGCTTGGATGTTCCAAATTGTATAAGGAACAAGTTTGAATGAAGAAAAACTAGGCCCATTTGAAAATTTTTGATTTTCACAAGTATCTCTCTTGTGCACTTCAAAATTGTAACTTGCACAAGGTGTATTTTCTCAATTTTCCACATTTTCAGTGTTCTTGCACTTTTTAGAAAGCTATAAGGTGCTCTAACCAACCTCTTTGGTTTCATCTCAATTGGAGTTTCCATGCTCAATATATCTTCAAAACAAAAATTGACTTTTGTTGACTTTAAAAGGACACATGTGTTTTTGATCCATACCTTCCAAATGAAGCATTTTCGAACATTCTTGTGAGACATGAAGTTGTAGAAATTGAACTTCCTTCAAAACGAGGTGGTGGAAAAATTACGAGAAAGTATGAAGAAGTTATGCTCGGTCAAAGTTTGGTTGACTTTTCACTAAGAAACTAATTTAGAAAGTTTGACTTTTGAGCAAATTTTGAGTTTCTTGATGAATCATGATCAACCCTTGATCAAATGATGAATGTGACTTCAAAATGAGGATGTTGACCAAAAATCATGAAGTTTGACTATATGTTGACCACGAGTTGACTTTTGTCTAAGACAACTAATTTTCAATCATCGAGCAATTATGGGAAATTTGGCTTGTGAGGCTTTAAACTTGACATGGAGAATCTTTGAAGCATATGAGGAGGCATGACCATTGGAGATGTTGGAAGTCCATCTGGATCGAATTACCAAACCTAGTTTGGGTTGATTGTCTAGGAGGGTTTGTCGATCGACCCTTGAGAATCCTTGAGCATGGATGTAGGAAATGTCTTGAGAGTAGGAGGGAAAATTTTGGGGTATGACTTCCCACAATTCATCTTCTTGTAATGGAAGGGTTAGATTGGCGTGCTTTCCTTTCGTGACACAGGTAGAAGATGATTGAACACTCAGTACACAATTTGCACTCATTTGTTGGGCGATGTTCTTGGGAATGGGCTTCTGAGATGCCATTTGGAGGAGTCGGAGACTTTCTTTGAGAATAGTCGTACACTAGACTCGAGATGTCTCTGAATAGGAGAATTGTTGGAGATGGGCTTAGATGCATCGAAAAGATCGTCTTTGGGGGTGAGTCGTCGCTAGGCTCATAGCGTTTACAGAGTGAAAGGAGATGGGCTTAGGATGCCATCCGGAGGTCGTCACGTTGAACCTCGTGCTCATCTTTGAATGAAGTTATTGGTTTGTATTGGTTTTAACCAAATATGCAGCATTTTGAAGGTGGAGAAATGTTGACAAGTAATGTCGGAGATGGGCTTAGATGCCATCAAGGCAAGCTGGTAAATGCAACTGACTCTGCGGTTGCTATTGATAATAAGAAGGTCGAGAATAGATCTTCGTCTTGATTACTACGAGGGATAGTAGTTGGCAAAATGTGGGCAGCTTCCACGTGCCGGGTATTGATCCATCCACATTATCGGAGGATAACTTGTGATCGTTCGATAGTTTTCCGTCTAACGGGCATTAATCCACGGATGTTGTCGGAGAAAACAAGGCGATCGTTCGAGATAGTTTTCCGTGCGGCGGGCATTAATCACCGAGCAGTTGTCGGAGGACAACTAGAGCGATCTTGAATAGTTCTCCGTCTAGATTAGGGTATTAATCCACGGACTGTTGTCGAGGGGACAACTAGAGCGATCTAGGATAGTTCTCCGTATGGATTGGTATTAATCACGGACTGTTTGCGTCAAAAGTGATTTTCTGTTTTGGAAAACAAGAAACTTTGATAGAATATTGTTAGTCTAAAGTATGATGCATGATGATGTATGAATGACATATGCATATATTATGACTTTATGAAATGTATGAATGATAGATGTTGTGGTATTTCAAAATATATTCATCTTGAAGAAGATGAGATATTATGCTGGAGGATTCAACACGTTTGGGGATAAAGCGGATAGAAACCACAGGAAGAAAAGAAACTTGATTCCTCAGATGCACTTTATCGACCAAGTCTTGAGCCTAGATATTGGTGAGGATGGTAGAGATAGAGATGTGTCCTTGAGGATCTTGTGCATAGACCTGTTTGGGAGTACTTGATAGTTGCTAGGAGGCCAGGGTTAGAAGGATGCAGGGGCCGTTGTAATCTTTGGGGAATAAAGATGTAAGTTTCCTCCGATGCACTCGACCAAGTTTCAAGTCTGGATCTGCTGTTGGGGAAAGGGGTTGTTTGAGATATTCTGGGGATAAATACCTCATTTGGGGATGAAATGTTATTGCTAGAAGGCGGGTGTAATCCGGTTAAGTTGAGTGGAATCAGCTCCTTGGGATGACAGCGTACTCCAGCAGGGAAGGTTTGTAGTGGCGACGCTTGTGGGATTATGCTTTCGGGGATGCATTGGTGACTTTCGTCGTCATCTCGATCCACAGGCACATAGTAATTACTTTCGTTTGTTCATTTTTAGCATGTCGTAAATAGATTTTTATTGTCACATGCATATAATCATTCAAAGCAAGCGTTGGACTTTATGCAAACAAAATTGTAAGAGAAAGAACTTGTATTTATTTGAAAAATGCGTATGGGCAAGTAGTTTGTACACAAGAAAAGTAAAAAGCTATCTTAAATAATCTCGTTGAGTTCCAACTATGCTAGTACTCATATATTTCAAATATCTCATCTCCTTCTTTGTCGATGAAAATGAGTGAATTGATTTTGCCATTTGAATCTTGAATCTTTGATAGTAGTACGTAGATATAGGTGATCTGGACGAGACATAGTCGTGCGCTTAAATCCCTAACTTTTGCCTAGACCTGCGGTTTTGAGTCTACGGGATACCCTTTTTGCCCAAGCCTTTTCGGGTTTCGACTTGCAGGTGTACATGTTTTATATATCCTTAACTTTTGCCGAACCCTTTTGGTTACTTGGGATACCTTATTTTTGCCTAGGTCGATCGACTAGCGGGTCTCTTTATCGTAGTATTTTTGACTATGTCTGCGTTCATAGGGTGTGGAAGTCCTCCCATCCATGGTGCTAAGTATCATAGCTCCATGGAAAATCATCTTGACTACAACGGTCCCTCATGGGTGGGAGTCCATTTGCCCACAGGATCACCTTGTGGAAGAATGATGCGCTTGACTACTAGATCACCGACTTGGTAGACTTGGTGCTTGACCTTCTTGTTAAATGCTCTGATCATTAAACTTAATAGATACATCCATGGCGGATGGACTGAGTCGTTCTCATCAATCAAGTTAATCGGTCAAGGCGATCGGGATCGATCCTCTTCTAACTCTGTCCTAGAGGACTGGTTGAGGTATTTGAACCTCGATGGGTAGTTTCCATACCGTACACAAGAGAGAAGGGGGTTGCCCCTGTTGATGTCCGTACTGTAGTGCGATAACCATGAAGAGCAAATGGTAACATCTCATGCCAATCTTTGTAAGTCACAATCATCTTCTGTATAATCTTCTTAATGTTCTTGTTGGCGGCTTCCATTGCGCCATTCATCTTAGGCCGATATGGAGAAGAGTTATGATGCTTGATCTTGAACTGCGTGCAGAGTTCGGTGATCATCTTGTTGTTGAGATTAGAGCCATTATCTATGGTAATCCTTTCGGGAGTGCCATACCGATAGATAAGATTATGTTTGATGAATCGAGCCACAACATTCCTGGTAACAAATGCGAAACAGTACATACACTGGTGAAATAGTCAATTGCCAAGGATGAAGCGATGTCCGTTGGAAATGTAGGCTTGATTTCTCCAATCATGTCAGCCCACATTGCAAAGGCCAAGAGCTGTTAGAACATTCAAGTCTTGGAGGTCGTGCACTTTATGCGCATAAATCGGCATTTGTGACAAGATCGAGCATAGCGGTGACAATCGACTTCCATGGTGGACCAATAGTAACTTTTCTCGAATCTTTTAGCCATCGTGTATCCGGAATGGGTACCAAATGGCCTTCATGTAACTCTTCCATGATATGTTCCGCCATTTTCCGGTCTACGGAGTAAGCACAAGTGATTGCGCTTGTATAAGATGTCGATTCTTGAGGAAGAATTTGGATGCAAATCTTCTCAAGAACTTCTTATCGTTGACGGATGCCCTACTTGAATATTCACGAGTCTCAAGATACTTCTTCACATCGTAGTACCAGGTTTCTCTTACATCAAGCTCATAACGATATCTTAGGTTCGTGAACTTCTCAATGATGATACGGGAGCCTCGTTGTCCCATCGACCTTGAACATAGATGACATAGTAGCCAATCACGTGCATGAGTGTTCTCTCTCGGTGGAATGTGATTGAAAGTGACCTCTTGAAGTAGGGATCAAACTCAAAACATCTTGCTAAATCTGGAATGAGATTCGGATGCTTTGTATCCAACTGCGCCTTTGTCGACTAATCATGAAACAACTCGATTTTCAAAAAATCATTTAAAAATGAATTTTCAAAACAATGAAATCGCCACCTAATTTTATTTGTTCTAGAAAGAGCGAAATATAGATAAAACCACAAAATCGGATAAAGCGGTCTACAAGACCAAAAGCATGGATTAGAGAATCGGTTACATGAAGGAAGGTATTAGCACCTCTTCGTCCATCGTACTCGATGGGACCCATTTAGTTCAAAATGTGTTTGTGTGTGTATTCGCTAATTTCTAAATTATGAATTTAAGAAATGAAAAATGGATTTGTTTATTATTATTTTGAGTTTGACACGGTTTGAAACCGCGTGCCTACGTATTCCCTCGTGCAATGGGAAAGTCAAAACTCCGTAGTTCTTGTTGAAAATGTCTTGGATTGTTGTGTTGATTTTAGAAAATGTTTTTGATTTTGATAATATATGAAAAAGATTTGAATGGGTTGAATTGATTTTAATTGTAGATGACAAGTACCAAAGCGTTGGGATATCCTCTAACGATTCGATACTCGAGATTGGTGATTGAGGTCAACCTATCTTCTCTCATCAAAATCTTTATTATGAAAGGAGTGAGGTGAAACAAAGTTCACTTTTATTAAGTGTTATGGAATAAAGTATTTAAGTCATTGGGTTACCCTCTAATGGCCCAAATACTTTATATTTTAATTAAATCGTCAGGCGAACCTCTAACAATTTAATTAAATTCCATATCACTATGTTTTTGTTTTGTAGAAAAATTGATTTTTGAAAACAAATTCAATTAATTAATTTAATTTGAAAGTGTTTTAAATGTTCAAGTGTATGGAATAAAGTATTGAGTCATTGGGTTTCCCTCTAATGGCCCAAATACTTTACATTTTAATTAAATCGTTGGGAACCTCTAACAATTTAATTAAGTACCATAACACTATTTTGAAAATTCGGCGTTGGACGTGAAATGATATTCGGGTTATGGTTAACCAAGTATATGGACTTGATTAACCATGAGACCACAGTGCATGGTGATTGGTATATGGACCAATTATTTTTGGGTTATGATTAATCAAGGCAAGGCCTTAATTAACCTCGTGAGGATGGCCATGCCATCCCAACCATGAGACCCTTAGAAATTGGTGTGGGTAAAAATAAAGAGAAGCGGGCGTTGTTGTTTTATATTAATGTGAGGCGGAGTATGTCGTAAATAAACATGCAAGCGGATAATGTAATAGCGGATAATAAAAGAAAATAAATTAACACACATACAAAATCGAATTTAAATAATTATTAGTATAGATATTCTTTTACTTGATGAAAAATCAATTAACAATTTAATTGGTAATTCAAAAATAAAAACTACCATATGCAAAATATTATTTAATACATCATTATATAAAAATAAAAAAAACTTGCAATATATTGAATTTAAAGAGAAAAGTTTAGGAATGGGCTGATTGAGCTTTAAAGCGGAGGGTGTAGATAATCGAGCCCAGCCAAAAATCTTCTTTGGATCTTGTATGGATGCTCCATGAATGCAGTGTGGTCCACCATACGGATCGTCGGATCTGGACCTCATCGAGATCGATGGTTTGATGCGAGGAGGTGCAAAATATATACCATGGACATGTATACAGTTGACGAGGCCACACGGTGGTGACAAGTGTCACCACCTAGACTAACTCAACAAATAAAATATTCCTAAAACTAAAACTATCCAAACCCACTTCATTATAAATATAAATTAAAGCAATAAATAACTCTAGTCCTAATTAAGTAAAATTAATGCTAATATAAATGAAAACAAAATCAAGTTTATTTTATTAATTAAAAAAACTAAATCGGTTTATGAACTAAAATTATATTAATAAATAAAATAAAAATCAATCAATTTTTAAAACTAAAACTAAATTAGTTCTACTACTAATCTAAACCTTTTATATTATAAGCATTTTTCTTAGAAAGTTAAAACTGAACTAAAAGAAAAGGAAAAATTTAAATTTTAACTAGTGATTAATCATAAATCAACTATCTGACACAAGATGAAGAACACTCACTCTCTTCCTCATTCTCTCTCTCGATCTCGCGCCGCTTGCATGTCTCTCGTCCAGATTACTCTATGGTTCTCTCGAAACCTCGCCCGCTATTCGATTGTCTCTCTCTCCTCACCGGTTGTCCCTCGATCTCTCGCCGTCGCTCTTGCGATCTCTCTCTCACTCGATCACGACTACATTGTTGTTCACGGATTTTACGATAAACGCTTTTGATTTGTGTTTTGTTTATTCTGATTTTGGAGCGGAAAGGAAAGTGAAACCTAGACTCTAATGGCAAAATGATCTTTATCGCATGATGGAAGCGTGATGAAACGAAAAGCGAGCTATGATGACGATTAGGAGGACGGCGGTGGGCAGTGATGTAAAACCCGCAACCCGGTGAGATCGATCCATACCTTATACTTTGGTTGCCTCGTATATTTTTACGAAGGATTCTCTTTTTAGGAAAATGATGATGTTTCGTTTAGATGGATCTTTATACGTGTTTTGTTTAATGAACATTCTTGGGTTTTGGCTTGGCGGTAGTATCGCTAGGGTTTTGTAACTGATGATTTTGCTAGGGTTTGGTGAGCAGTTGCTTTGGATCTTGTGATTTCGGCTAGGGTTTTGGTGGTGTCTCTTGTGTTAAAACTTCAATGTTTTTATCTTGTCGGTGATTAGGGTTTCTTTGTTACGTCTTTTGAAAAACAAACCTTTTGTTTGTGATGGGCTTATGTCGATTTGTATTGGGCTGATGATTACGATCATTTTGGTACATTTTGATGCCTTTATTGTTATATCCTCTGCTTTATCTTGGTGATTGGTGTATTGTGGTAAAACTTGCACGAAGATGCTTGCCATTCTTTACATAAAACTCTTATCTTGTCATTGTGTTTTTCAAGCTTTCCTCATCTTCTTTCCACACCTCCTATTGTGAACCAAGGTGCCCTTGTGGATTTGCAATAGCGAGTTTCGGCCGATGATTAGCTATGAGGCCTTGGTTTTGATCGAAACGCCACACAACTGATTAGGAAAGAAAATCCTAATGATGAAATGGAATTTGTGTATTCTCTTGTATTATTCACGCTGTCCGTTATTGCTAACCAAATTTCTTTGCTTTGTTTCATGAATGCAAGTAATGGCATGAGCTTTGAAACATGGTGACGACAAACTTTGGACAAGAAGGTGTGGAAAGCGGAGCAAGAGGAGAAACTGGAGGCAAAACAACAAAAGATTTCAATGGAAGATAGGATTAGGACATAACATGTGGTGTTTTGTATGTTTGCATTTATGAACAAAACTTGTACTATTCTTGATTCTTCAGTATATATCTATATTTGAAAATTCACTTTGATTCAATGATTTTAATGAACTTATCATATTTTATTGAATAATAATGTATTAAATATGATATCGAACATTATTGTAGACATATCTTGTAATCCAAGAAACTTCCTTGTAGCTTGAATTTGAGAATTAACCATGAATGGATATTACATGAAAATTGTAATAATGTTTGAAACTTTAAGCATAGGAGTTGCAATAATCTTGAGCGATTTGAATGAAATGGAGCGATTGAAAGAAAATGGTTGGAAGTATGAATTAATCATGAATGGAAATTTCCAACTCTACTTCAACTTACTCTTCTCTCATGAACACACCACTTCTTGCACAAGTTAGAACTTGATGTATGGTAAACAACAATGAATCCAAATTTGAATCACTCTTAAATTCTACTTGAACTTCAAATTAGAATCAACAATATCAAATGAATGAAGGAACAAGAATGTCACGGAATTAATAGAAATAAAATCTACGTGATACTCTTGATCATATAATAAACAGTGGTGATCATGCTCAAAATCTCAATCAAATGATGAGGAGAAAATCGCAAGAACTTGATTAAAAACCCTTATCTCATATCTCATTTCAACCTAATCTCAAATTCTTATCAACTTGCTCAAACAGAAACAAACCAAATAAAATATAACCACCAATAAATTCATACATCATAACTGTTATAGCCTCAACAATCATGAAATACAAAACCTAAATCCTCAGAAGCGGAATAAGCCTTGAAATATGGAGATAGTAATGACCATAAAATTTGGTCAGAAATTTCTCTTGATA
This sequence comes from Vicia sativa, assembly GCA_021764765.1. Classification (NCBI taxonomy): domain Eukaryota; kingdom Viridiplantae; phylum Streptophyta; class Magnoliopsida; order Fabales; family Fabaceae; genus Vicia; species Vicia sativa. Next base: position 87,858,831 of record CM038793.1, on the reverse strand, counting down.
TGAAAATGTACTAAGATAAAACTCAATGTGCTTGAGATATCATGCCAAGTAAGCGTCACACATTTAATAATCGACAATGAATGCCTTGAATCTAGTAGGCGATGAACACGGCAGGAAAGATCTCGACATGTGGCAACTTGACATTCGTAAATCGTGTACACAAACCTTACGACGAATATTTCCACATACATCCCTTTGTTGCCAAGAGTAAACAAAGCGGCGAGCAAACCAAACGCACTTGAACGGAATTGTTGATCAATAAGCGGATAATCAATATCCACCTTTACAACTTGAACAATGAACTCGAAACAACAGACAAAACCAACTCGTGATGAATTGATCTCACGAATCGGGGGTAATGACATTCAAAACAACGGGACTTCGTAGCTCGACAAGACAGACCATTCAATTCAACAATCGAACACCAAGCCCGAAAATCATGAATACGAGACAGTAGATTTAACATTAAACCTTATCATTTTCAAATATCCTCGAATTGGTTAAAACACCGCCCTTTTACGCTCAGCGGAGAAATCTTTGGAATCAACTCCAATCCGTAACCACGAGAACCGATGATATGAATGCATGTGAGTAAATGCAAAGCCTAAACCGATAAGATCGATATAGGAGGGCAAATTTTGGGGTGCAGCGAGTTGCCCTATTTAATCGTCTTAAACACGAAAGTGAAATTGGCGCTAGCCTTTGAACTTTCAAGGTAGAAAGAAGATTAAATACTCAAAGAACAAAATTTGCGCTCAGAAGAACAAGTATAAATGTTTATGTTTTTTTGGATTTTCAATTTTTTGATAATTTTATTTTTCTATTTTTTTGTGATTTTTTTTTGAGCAGTGTCGGTACATGAGAAGCGAATGCGCTTGAATAAGCGACTTAGCGAGATTAGAAATAATGATAGATCTTTGAAGCGAGCATACTTCAATAAGTTGCTTCATGAATCAAAATGAAACCAATCGGACCTTTGGAGCAGCATACTTCAATAAGTTGCTTGCGATCGAGAAGGTAAGAACTCATAGATCTTTGGAGCGAGCATACTTCAATAAGTTGCATCATGATCAAAACAAACCAATCAGATCTTTGGAGCAGCATACTTTAATAAGTTGCATCGCAGATCAAAAAGCGAAACCAATCGGACCTTTGGAGCGAGCATACTTCAATAAGTTGCTTGCGAATCGAAGGTAAGAACTCATAGATCTTTGGAGCAGCATACTTTAATAAGTTGCATCGCGAGATAAAAATGAAACGGGGAGATCTTTGGAGCAGCGCATACTTCAATAAGTTGCATCAGCGAGATCAAAAGCGAAACCAATCGGACCTTTGGAGCAGCATACTTTAATAAGTTGCTTATGAAATCGAAAGGAAACCAATACGAGACCTTTGGAGCGAGCATACTTCAATAAGTTGCTTCGCGGATCGAGAAGGTAAGAACTCATAGATCTTTGGAGCGCATACTTCAATAAGTTGCATCATGATCAAAAATGAGAAACGAGGAGAAGTATATGTCAGGTAAGATATTAGACACCACGAAGGAGACCGGTAGGCGGACTCACTGGGAGAAATATATGGAATGGTAAAATCGTTGATCGAAGGCAATTCAGGGAAAGAGGCCAAACAAGGGACTCTAGCAAGTTGCCAAACTCGTTGGACTTTGAAAGTTCGCAAGATATATCTGGATTGCCACACACCAAGTATGGATACTCAAACAATTGAGAAGCAAGAAAGGTTAGACACGACTCTTACTCACACTCTAACGATGAGGCAAACGTGGGTAAGATAACCAACAATGAAATTTGCAAAAAGCAAGGCGCTTGGTAAATAAATTGAATTTGAATAATGTGGGAGATTGACCTTTGGGTCAAAAATGGAATAACAACAAGAAGAATTTCTTGAGGAACTACATTGGGAATACCACTTGGGGATTTTTATTGAATGATCTTCGGAGGCATAAAGGTACTCGATAAAGACTTTAATCGGCTTATGCTTAGATGCATGTTTGAGATTATTATTTTTAGCGTAATGCTCCATATCAATGGAAATGCTACGCATTTTTGAGGATGCTATGTAATGCAATGCATGTTTGATGTTTTGTCTAGGAATAAAAGGCAATTGTGAGCTGCAGGAACATCAACCCTCCAGAATTGAATACAATCATCGGTCTTCATCAAAGAGATGGACCACGATAGGGATTGTGGAATAAGTATCATCTTTCAATGATTAGCATCATTGAAGTAACTCTTGGAGATTAACATTCATGCGGGATGGCAATCTTGTTGCATTGAGTTCCTAATTTGATAACTAGGATTACGAGCTCTTGCATAAGAGGAGTCGACAACATCTTACGCAGTGAGCCTTTGAAAATGATCTTGCTGGTGAACCGCCTTTGCGATCTTCTGCGGCGACGAAAGAGTGATAACATTTGAGGCACACATATGCCATAGATAACTCTTGTTGGAGAAAAGAAACCTTGTCGATTGACGAAGCCCATACATGGTGCCCTTATATATTGAAAATGTAAAGCAGGAGACATAACAAATAATTACGCTGAGATCAGCTGATTTCAATCGTTAATGTGGTGTACCGAAATTCGAGTAACGGAAATATGCCACGCCGTTGAGCGCGATGTTTTATATCGAAGTTTATTAAAATATCGGACGTCGTTTTGCAAACAAAGCGAGTTAAAAATACATGAAAATAAGGAGAAATAAATGATAGAAAAACACGGTTTGGATGAAAGTAATTTTATTGATTGATTAGCAGTAAATGAGCATTTACATCAGAAGCAAATCACGAAAAGAGCAATTGCTTATACATCAAAGTTAAAAGAAAAGGTGACAATAAAAATCATGGATTTTGTCGAATCCACGAATCCGCCATGCTCTTCACAACTTCAACATCCCTTCATATCGAGCCGTCAAAAATGCTCGATTAGATGACTCTCCATCTCTACGGATTATCAAGTTATTGTAAAAAGCGACCCAAGCGGTGTAAATGCGGTTGTAGTTGTTCGCCTTGAATCCCTAATTTTTACTGGACCGCCCTTTCGGGTTTCAATCCAGGGATACCCTTTTTGCCCAAGCCGCCCTTCGGGTTTTCGACTTGCGGGTGTACAATCTTATATTTATCTAACTTTTGCGAACTTCTTGGTTCGTCGGGATGCCCTATTTTGCTTAGGCGATCAACCTACGGGTCTCTTTTTATCAAAGTATTTTTGACTACATACTGCATTGATCGGGTGAAATCTTCTCCATCCATAGTCGCGAGCACAACATAGCTCCTCAGAGAAAACTTTCTTCACAACATCGGTCCTTCATAATTTGGAGCCCACCCCGCGGCGTCGGTACTATTGGGAGGCAAAATTCTCTTGACCAAGGTCACCGACTTGGAAATTCGAGGACACACTTTCTTGTCGAAAGCCCTTTTCATACGCTTACGGTATAGCTGTCCATGACAAATAGTGTCAATCTCTTCTCGTCGATGAGATTCAATTGATCAATCATTACGAACCCATTCGACTTCATCGAGTTGCACATCATTAAAATCCTTAAGGAAGAATTTCAACTTCCACAGTGGGGTGCTTCCATACCGTATACCAAGGAGAAGGAGTTGCCCATTGTGCGTATTGAAGTCGATAGCCGTGCAAGGCAAATGGCAACATCTCGTGCCAATCCTTGTAGTGACAACCATCTTACATACAATCTTCTTGATATTTTTGTTTGCCGCCTCCACGGCACCATTCATTTTGGACGGTATGGAGAAGAGTTATGATGTTTTATCTTGAAATCGTCGCCAACTCTTTCATCATTTTGTTGTTGAGATTGAGCCGTTATCGTAATGATCTTCTCGGGACCCCATAGCGACAAATGATATTATGCTGATGAAGCGTGTGACCACTTGTCTAGTGACACGAGCATAAGATCTGCCTCGACCCATTTGGTAAAGTAGTCAATGGCAACAAGGATGAATCGATGTCCATTAGAGGCGGTGGGCTTAATTTCTCCAATCATATCAATGCCCCATTGCGAAAGGCCATGGAAGTCAAAACATTTAATGAAGAAGGTGGCACATGCATCTTATCGGTATAGATTTGACATTTGTAACATGTTTTAGCATGGTTGTAGCGATCGTTCTCCATGGTGGACCAATAATAGCACTTTCTCGGATCTTCTTGGCCATGGTGTGTCCACTAGAATCGTCCGAAGGAACCTTCATGAATTTCTTCTATAATCTTATTTGCTTCGTGTCTATCACGCATCGAGCAAAAGCAGTCATAGTTCCTTTTGTACAACACACCGCCGTTGAGGAAAATTTGGCGAGTACTTGCGAGGGCCTTCTTATCAACGATGGAGCATCATCGGGTATTCTTTAGTCTCGAGATACCTTTTGATGTCATAGAACCAAGGTTTTTCATGCTTCACCTTCTACTTCATAGCGAGCAGGCTCATCCCTCATTATAGTGATAGCGGGGCATCATTCGCCCATCGACCTTAAACATGGATGACGAGTAGCCAAAGCATCGCCAATTGTTCTCCTCCTTGGGATGTGATCAAAAGTGATCTCGTCGAAATAAGGGATCAACTTCAACATGATCTCGGTATGGAATCAAATTCGGATGGCGAGTCTCCAATCTCCATTGATTTGACTAATTACCAAGCGGAATCTCCATATCTTGCTAAGATTTTGATTCTTAGGTCAATGGCGCTTGATCCCAAAATACAAGCTTACGTACTCGGCCACATTATTGGTGCAATCGAAGCAGTTACGGCGTTGAATGGAATATGAAAACTGTTGGAGAAGTGATAATGGCGCAACGCATTTCCTAATGCATTTGAGGCTCCATCGAATGCCATTGTCCACATGAGCAGGGCTCGGGTCCTCTTCGAGGCCACAGGAATGTTACAATCTCTGATATACATAATGTCCTCATCGGGGAACTCAAACTTCATCGGTGATAGTCATCATCTAATGGTTGTTGGCGAGATAGTCCGCCACCACACTACCTTTGATAGCCTTGAGTAGTGTATTGGATATCATATTACTGTCGGGATCATTTGCCAACGGGCTATCCTTCTGTGAGTGGCTTCTCAAAGATATACTTTATCGGGTCCATTTGGAGATCAAGAAAGTAGTGTGAGTCAACATGTCTTTATGCAGTCGTTTTGCTGCCCATGCGAGTGCACAACAAGTCTTTTCAATAATGAATACCTCGATTACGCATTACAGTGAACTTCTTGCTCAAATAGTATATGGCGTGCTCTTTTACTTTGTCTCATCATGTTGACGAGCACACAACCCATGGAATTCTCCAACACGGTCAGTACATAATCAGCGGTCTACCCTCCACCGGGGTGAGAGAATTGGAGGCTCTTGTAGGTACCTCTTTATCTTATCGAATGCCGTCGACAATCGCGTTCCACCTGGTCGTTGGATTCTTTCTTACTTGACTTGAAAATGGGCTCACGGTGGCGTGAGATGAGAAATGAACCTAGCGATGTAATTCGGTCTTCGAAACCCGCACTTCTTTTTACATCGCCTGGCTCTGGCATCTCTTGTATCGCTTTTATCTTAGCGGGGTCGACCTCGATCCCTTTCGCTCACAATAAAGCCTAAGAGTTTCCACGATCTCACCCCAAAGGTGCACTTACTCGGGTTCAACCTCGGCTGAACTTTCTCAACCTTCGAATAATTTCAACAAGTGAACGGTGTTCTTCTTACATGCGGGACTTGGCAATCATATCATCAGTATACTTCAATCTCTTTATGCATCATATCGTGAAAGAGAGTAACCATAGCGCGATATGTTGCCCTCGTTCTTCAAACGAAGGCATCACTTTGTAGCGAAGGTTCCCCACGGCGTAATGAAAGTAGTTTTCTCCATATCATTGGGCGCCATCTTAATCTGTTGTAGCGAGAAACCATCCATGAAGGAGAATACTTTAGCTTGGCGGTATTATCGACCAAAATGTCGATGCGGGAGAGGAAGTCATCCTTAGGGCTAGCTCTATTCAAATCCTATAATCAACACACATCCTTACCTTACCGTCTTTCTTGACCGGTACAATGTTTGCAACCCATGGGGATAAGAAACAACCTTTAGGAAACCCTTCCATACGAACCTCTTCTTTGATCTTTCTTGACATTTACGGATGTGTTCTGAAGCTTCGCTTTACGGTGGGCATCCTTCTTTGAGGGGCAATTCATGCATGCGATGTCGATATCTAACGGGCATATCTTCATAAGACCAAGCAAATATGTCCACGTACTCATGTAGCATTTCGACAAGCTTTTGCTTAACTCCATCTTCAATGCTGATCTTGACCTCCTTTCGCATCCTCGGTTCCTAGATTGATCACTTCTAGATCCTCTTGGTGCGGTTGGATGACCTTTTCTTCTTGCCTCAACATCACGGCTAGTTCTTGGGTAATTCACGGTCCTCTTGGCTTCCTCTTGACTTGATAAATCGGTTCGTCGAAATCATAATGAGCCACAGTGAATCATCGTCGACAAAATCCGGGTCCGTCGAAGGACCGCATCTGCGTTGTTGGTAATTTTATTTTTATTATTATTTTTTAATTAAGTTTTTTTAAAAAAAAAAGACAAAGGTTTGTATAAAAAGTAAAATTTGATATTGTCACCTTTAAAAGAAATGAGTGAAGAAAAAAACAAGAGAAAAATTTGAATGCAAAAAAAGGCGTCCTTCATTAATGATAAACTTGAAAGTTAAAAACATGGTGGCCTACGGCATGATCACTACGTCTTGGGCATAACGTAGGAATTATGGAATGACATAAAAGCAGAAAATTACTCTTCAAAACGGGTAACCACAGCAACATCTTCAGCGAGCCAATTTGAAAGCTCACGTCCTGGAACAGTTGGGTAGATCCACTTGTCCACATCATAGTCACCGTCCGCTTCACCATCAATGGCATCAACATCTTCAATCTGGATTCCACCTTTGACAAACTTGGCGGAGAGACACCTTTGCTCATTGGGGTGGAGGCGGAGATCTTCATTCGGAGCAAAACCCAAACCCCTCTTATCCGTGCGGGTAGGAAGTTCTAGCACTCTTCCCACCCCCAGGATGTCGACTTGACAATAGCAGCACGCTTGTAGGATGCCATGGAGACTTCACCTTTTGCAAAGGGATCTTATCGGTAATCTGCCTCAAAAGCTTGGCATGGAGTTTCGTGGATCTCTCCTTCAACTTCAACATACGAAAGTTGCTCGAATGGTGACGACATAATCTTCTTCACCATAAATGGTGACCACCTTTCCATTAATTAAGAACTTCAACTTTTGGTGCAAGGTGGATGTCCCACCAGACCCATGAATCCAGGCGTCAAGCAAACAACGATGGGAGGATTAATATCCATGACGAAAAAGTTGCATCAAAACACAGCAGGCCTATCTTAATAGGCAGGTCCACCTCGCCAAACAACGACCTCTTGACCCATCAAGCGCCTTAACTATCAAATCAGGGTCTCAACAACCCCTTCATAATCCAACTTCAAGAGAGTAGACTTGGAAGAACGTTGAGGATGATCCGTGTCTACCGGCACTGGGATAAAGTAGTTCTCGCTATCTCCACGAAGCGTGTAGCGCTTTGTTATGCTTCCTTCCCTCGGGGGTAAATCAAAGTCGATAAAAGGAGACCATTACTTGCCGAAATGTTGTTCACAATGCCTCCAAATTGGTTAACCGAGATCTCTTGGGGAGCGAAGGATGTTCCTAACGGTACGCATAAGAGCATTGCGGTGAGGCTCGAAATCCTCAACAAAGCTAGGATAGAAATCTTGGCGGGCGTCTGGCGGCTGGTCGATTATCTTGTAATCGCTCTTCTTTATATACCTCATCAATTCTTCAACATCTTTGGTCATTTCGGGGCTCGAGCGGGTTACGGAATCTTTGGTGCTTGACTCACCCCAATCATGACTCCTTTCCCTTTTGCTTTAGCCTTGGCGAGCTTGGGACTTTTCTCAACTAGATTGGGTGGAGAAGATTCGTCCACTTGGTAATCGACTTTCTTACGCAATGTCATGCCTGCGGGCTCAAATCTTCAATCTTCTTTTCATCGGACTTCCCCTTCAAAAGTCTCACATTCACTTTCTTGCCGTCACGGTAGCACTCGGACCCATAATTCCACGGGATGGCCTTTTCGCTAGTGTAGGTCTTGGACACGGCAAAGTGATAATCACGGAGGTTTCTTAGTCGGCACGGGGGATTGTAGCAGGAATCCTTCTAGAAGTGGCGGGGATAGTGACCACGTCGACCTCATCTTCATCATTCTTCATATCGAGTTCTTTACGGATGAGCGAAGAGTCCCTTGATGTCGACGGCCGAATCTCGTCTCTCAACATATCACAACCTTCAACTTGAATTAAGCATTGTTTACAATCATCATCACAACGAAATCTCCTTCAACAATAATTGATTCTTTATCCACCACAATGGAGTGGTCAACCACTAACATCCATTATCAGTTCGGACTTCCATCTTCGCAAATTGCATTATGACATTTCCACCATGAGGAGGTAAAGGGTCTTTGAATGACATTAGGAGTGGGAGGAGGTCCAAAGTTGATTGCCTCGGTGTCTAGTAAATTACGCTTGTACTTGAAAGCAAAGCAATTCTCAATGGAATGCCCGGGCATTAGAGTGATAGAGGCAGGGGCATTCGCATTGAAATACTTGATGGGTTATCGGGGTCAATCTTTAGATGGCAATTCAATCATATTCGAGACTTTGTAAATGGGCGAATACCTGCATAAGACATTGGCAAAGGTCAAACTTCTTCATGGGTGCAGGTGGTATTGTCTCGGGCAACCTCTTGTTTTGGAACACTAGCGGGAATAATTCTGAGCAACTTGGCGATTGAATTCACAGCGCTTCTCTTTCCCTCTTCGCTCATACGGTCGCTCGACTCGCCTTCCTTCTTCTTTTGGTAACCACCAAAAGCCTTCTTAAGCACCAACTTGATTCTTGTCGGTACCAACATCTTGGATCTTTCCTAGCTTGATCCCCATCTCAACTCTTTCACCAAACATCACCATGTCGGTGAAAGTCTGGTCGATTGCAAGAGGCATAGTACGGCCCATCTAGTGTGCCGGTGAACATTTCCACCATCTCTCGTTCCACCATAGGGGTTGAACTTTAGCACTACCTCGCGCCACCTTTGCGCGTACTCCTTGAAAGATTCGGTTTTCTTGAGCTAAGTTGTGCAAGCGGGTCCTAGTAGGCGCCATATCGATGTTAAAGCCATAGTGTTGAACAAAAGCTACAATCAACTCCTCCAAGTTCGCACTTAGGGCTATCAAGGCCCATATACCAATCCAATGGCCCATCGGTCAAACTATCTTGGAAAAAATGCATCAAGAGCTTCTCATCCTTCGTGTATGCAGACATCCTCCTATAGTAATACCTCAGTGGGTTTTAGGACAAGAGTTGCCCTTGTACTTCGAAAGCTCTGGGATTTTAAATTTTGGAGAATCCTCACTCCTTGAACCAATCCCAAGTTGGACATGTCGAAACCCAAAACATCCACGATTCTCAAAAGCTTGCATCGTTCCTCGAGGATCTTGACTTCCTATCGACTTGTTGGCTCCTCAACATTGGAAAACCAATCTTCAAAGTTATCTTCATCATCTTTGAGGAATCGAATCTGAATAGTCCTTCTTCTGGTTGAGGCACCAACACAGTTCGGCTGGCGGCGTGTGGGGTAGGCGGAGGAGGAACCACCGCACATGATCCATTTGAGCTGATTCTCGTCGGCAAGATCAGCAAGACCGGCGTTGACTTCAAGCTAATTTGGACAAAGCATTCCATGAGCAACTTCTTGATGTGACCACGCGAGGCCTCACACGGGCTCTCAACTCCTCTGTTGCGAGCCATGTTCTGATTATCTCCATCAATTTGCCCATCAGTATCCATTCTTGTCCCTAAGGCGGCCATATCGACTTCCATCTTCTCCATCAATTTCTTCAAGTTACTTCTTGTCGGGTAACGATGAGCAATGAAACTGTAGTCTCGTCATGGAGAAGAAAATCAGCAGCAAAAAGTAAGATGGTGGTCTCGATACATTATGTATGATATGCTATGTGAGTATGCATGCATGCCCATGATATGTTTTGTACATTTTATTTTGAGGACTCTTTGAAGACTCGTTAGTTAACAATAAACATTAGGGAAAAAGCAGTTAAAGCGCAATTCAAAAAATCTCATAGAAACTCAAATTGTTAGTTTGACTACAAGGTGTTCAAGCTCAAGCAGCAATAAAATTCATCTTTGAATTTAAATCATTACAATAATAATTAGATTCAAATATTCAAATAAGATAAGTGGCTAAAAACTAGAAATCTTGTCACAGCGAGGCTTCAAATCTCTAGTTTCCGCCTTGAACACATTCACCTTCTCTTGCGAGGAAGAGAAATCACTCACGGCCGGGAGGTATCGGGTTGTCTTGAGGTCTTCTAGGGCCGACTGAGTCTCAAGATGCGTCAACAATCAAGCGGTTACACATGTCAACCATTTCCTTGTACTTCCAATAGAAATGCCCATTCATTCTTCTAGAAAGGACACGAGTTCATCCTTTTCATCTAACAGACGATTGACTTTTGGATCTCATCAATCCAACCTTGGCATTGCTCTCAAGGCTTTCGTAAGCATCCCTTTTACTATTTCTTTCTTCCCTCGTAATGTTCGACTCTCGAACCTTTTTGACTAATTCGATTGCTTCCAATTCTCGCGATCTGAGACTTCTTCTTTTGGTTATCTCATTCTCTAGCATTTTATTGGTTCGTGCCGAGCTTCTAATTTTGAAATCTTTGCTTGAGCGTGCTTTCAATGCCTCTTTTCTTCAACAGTCTTTCTTCATCTAGATAAGCTGGCCCTTTGTTCTTGGCGGTCTTGATTGTCGTGGAGGTCCCTTGCCCTTGGCACTCCTCAAGTTTTGAACATCTCATGGGAGCTCTTCATCCTTTTCATTATCCTTCTTCTCCTCTAACTCTTCTTTCACCTCCTTGAGGTTAGCCTCCAAATTTTCAGCTCTGAGGAAAATCGAAATTAGAGCTTTGTGGCTCAATCTTTCCTCCTCCATCTTTACGATAATTTCACGAAGCCTCATATTCTCCTCTATTGGCACATGGTGATTCTGAGTTCGGGATGATCAAGGGTACCTCCACAAAGTAAGGCGGCTTGATTTCTTGGACTCTCTCTATCACCCACTGGCGATAGGACCTTCCATCAATTCCGCTTTCTCGACTTTCCCTATGGATTTGACCCCGAAGCTCTTGGATCTTCAATACTTCGTTGCGGTCCTTTTACCAAGCTCGTGTATAATGAAACTTTCCAAGTGCTCAGCCTTGGTTCATTCTCCATCGGATACCCCAATTGTCTTGTTGCAAGTCTTGGGTTATAATTGATGCAACCCATGGACCAATCAAAGGAACATTAGAATATCCACCACGGTGGTGATAACGTCAGAATCCCACACGGAGAATGCCACATCACACCATCGTTAGTGAAGCCAATTTTGAGACCAAGATAAGTTCCTCGGGATCTTCTCCACGGTCCACTCAGGGAATATGAGAGTCAACCATAAATACATCAATGGAGAACAACACGAACCACCCTCGCTTTTGGATGTCTCTCATGGAGATGGTAAGAACATCGATACAGTCACGAGCACGGGTTCTTCGACATGAATATGCCAATAGCAGACGGGCTCAGTAACCAATTTCATTAGTTGGGAACAAAACCACCCCAAAGATGAGCAAAGCAAGAATGGAGTGAAAGTCGGAATCGTCTTGAACACTCAAACTTAATAACTTATCCTCAAGTTTGCCTAAGAATACCTTTATGCACGTAATCCAAGCGCCACCTCCCTTACGGAAGAAACAAAGCGCAGCTACCTTAGCCTTGAGGTCTTCCCTATGTTGAGGAAAGGAGTGTCGTCCTTCAAAGGCCAATTAAGGATTCTCGAACTCTTCAATTGTAGGAACAAGTTGAAATTCTTGGAATGTGAAGCATCGGAGAGGAGGATCATAGTACTTTGCGAGAGCAATCAAAGCTTCCATGTCCACATTGGTAGTCAAAAGATCTAGGATGTTCCCAAATCTTTTCCAAAATAAGCTCTTGACGGTGGAATTCTTTCACTTTGAGTTATCGGCTTCCCCAACTTGAGTTCTTTGAATTTGGACATGGAGCGATCTTCAGTTGGATTCATTCTTCCTTTACCTTCTTGCACCAACAAAATCTATAAGGTTCCACGAAAATAAAAGTTATATGCTAAATGGTTTTGTGCAAATGTATGCAATGCATGTTGCAAATTAAATAGAACGGTTCATAGGATCGGCGGTCATGGTTTCGACGTCTACAACAATTCCCGGGTAAGGCTAATCTTACGTTTTTGGCTAAATGTTTCTGGGTCTCAGATCCTTTTACAAATACTATCATCGTGAGAGGCCTACGTGGCGATAGTATTTGTAAAAGTACCCAAGCTGCTCTTAGGATGCTCCAAATCCAACATTTGAGCGTTTTGGTCTTAGTTAGGACAAAAGAACAAACTTAGAGTTATAGGTCATTTGTCCAAAGATTGATGTCCTGCTTCTGGCGGCCAACAACCTCCTTAAAACAACCAACTCTAAGCGGGTCTTCGCAGGGCCAACAAGACAATGGAGTCAAGTGGACCTAGGCTACTGCACCCCTATTCCTAAAGGTGACCTAGAAGCTGGGTAGTGGGCTTATCTATGTAACAATGCCCATGAATTCCCATCACAATAATATATCAACAGATTAATATATATAAAGCATAGAGAAAATAAGCAAATAATCAATAGATAAGCATAAAGAAGCGATAAACAAACACACAAACATCGAAGAACTAAACTAGGGTTGACTCGCTTAGTCAAAAAAGTTTTAAACGTCCCGGTTGAAAACAAACCTCGATTTTCAAAAAAAATCATTTATTTAAAATGAATTTTCAAAACAATGAAATCGCCACCTAATTTTATTTGTTCTAGAAAGAATGGGGAAATATAGATAAAACCCACAAAAATCGGATAAGGCGGTCTACAAGACCAAAAAGCATAGATTAAAGTCGGTTCTAAGAGGAAGGTATTAGCACCTCTTACGTCCATCGTACTCGATGGGACCCATTTAGTTCAAAATGTGTTTGTGTGTGTATTCGCTAATTTCTAAATTATGAATTTAAGAAAGATGAAAAATGGATTTGTTTATTATTATTTTGAGTTTGACACGGTTTCGAAACCGCGTGCCTACGTATTCCCTCGTGCAATGGGAAAGTCAAAACTCCGTAGTTCTGGTTGAAAATGTCTTGGATTGGTTGTGTTGATTTTAGAAGAAATGTTTTTGATTTTGATAATCGCATATGAGCGAAAAAGATTTGAATGAGTTGAATTGATTTTTAATTGTAGATGACAAGTACCAAAACGTTGGGAGGTCCTCTAACGATTTAATACTCGAGATTGGTGATTGAGGTCAACCTATTATCTCTCATCCAAAATCTTTATTATGAAAGGAGTGAGGTGAAACAAAGTTCACTTTTTATTAAGTGTTATGGAATAAAGTATTTAAGTCATTGGGTTACCCTCTAATGGCCCAAATACTTTATATTTTAATTACATCGTCGGGCGAACCTCTAACAATTTAATTAAATTCCATATCACTATGTTTTTTGTTTTGTAGAAAAATTGATTTTGAAAACAAATTCAATTAATTAATTTAATTTGAAAGTGTTTTAAATGTTCAAGTGTATGGAATAAAGTATTCGAGTCATTGGGTTTCCCTCTAATGAAATACTTTACATTTTAATTAAATCGTTGGCGAACCTCTAACAATTTAATTAAGTACCATAACACTATTTTGAAAATTATGGCGTTGGACGTAGAAATGATATTTGGGTTATGGTTAACCAAGTATATGGACTTGATTAACGTGAGACCACAGTGCATGGTGATTGGTATATGGACCAATTATTTTTGGGTTATGATTAATCAAGGCAACGAGGGCCTTAATTAACCTCGTGAGGATGGCCATGCCCATCCCCAACCATGAGACCCTTAGAGAATTGGTGTGGGTAACCAAAAATAAGAGAGAGAGCGGAGGCGTTGTTGTTTTTTATATTAATGTGAGAGCGGAGTGTGCAATCGCGAAATAAACATGCAAACCGATAATGATAATCGCGGATAATAAAAGAAAATAAATTAACACACAATACAAAATCGGAATTTAAATAATTATTAGTATAGATATTCTTTTACTTGATGAAAAATCAATTAACAATTTAATTGGTAATTCAAAAAATAAAAAACTACCATATGCCAAAATATTATTTAATACATCATTTCATAAAAAATAAATAAAAACTTGCAATATATTGAATTTAAAGAGAAAAGTTTAGGAATGGGCCTGTTTGAAGCTTTAAACTGGAGGGTGTAGATATAATCGAGCCCAAGCCAAAAATCTTCTTGGATCTTGTATGAGATGCTCCATGAATGCAGAGTGTGGTCCACCATTCTGGATCGTCGGATCTGGACCTCATCAGATCTGATGGTTTGATGCAGGAGGGTGCAAAATATATACCATGGACATGTATACACGATTGAGCAGGCACCACGGTGGTGACAAGTGTCACCACCTAGACTACTAACAAAATAAAATATTCCTAAAACTAAAACTATCCCAAACCCACTTCATTATAAATATAAATTAAAGCAATAAATAACTCTAGTCCTAATTAAGTAAAATTAATGCTAATATAAAATGAAAACAAAATCAAGTTTATTTTATTAATTAAAAAAACTAAATCGGTTTATGAACTAAAATTATATTAATAAATAAATAAAAAAATCAATCAATTTTAAAACTAAAACTAAATTAGTTCTACTACTAATCTAAACCTTTTATATTATAAAAGCTGTTTTCTTCGAAAGTTAAAGCGAACTAAAAAGAAAAGGAAAAATTAAGTTATATTTTAACTAGTGATTAATCATAAATCAAAAACTAATACTGAGAAAACACAAGATGAAGAACACTCCTCTCTTCCTCATTCTCTCTCGATCTCGCGCTTGCATGTCTCTCGTCCGATTACTCTATGGTTCTCTCGAAACCTCGCCCGCTATTTCGATTGTCTCTCTCCGATCCTCACCGATTGTCCCTCGATCTCTCATCGTCGCTCTCTTGCGATCTCTCTCTCTCTCTCGATCGACTCTGTTGTTGTTACCGATTTTACGATAAAAGCGCTTTTGATTTGTGTTTTTGTTTATTACAGTTGGGAGCGGAAGGGAAAGTGAAACCCTAGACTCTAATCGGGCAAAATCGATCTTCGCATGATGGAAGCGTGATGAAGCGAAAAGCGAGCTATGATGGCGATTCGGAGGACGGCGGTGGGCGGTGTAAAACCGCAACGGTGAGATCGATCCATTACCTTATGCCTTGCTTTCGTTGCCTCGCTATATTTTTCTGAAGGATTCTCCTTTTTTTCGGAAAATGATGATGTTTCGTTTAGATGGATCTTTATACGTGTTTTGTTTTAATGAACATTCTTACGGGTTTTGGCTTGGCGGTATTAGTATCGGGCTAGGGTTTATGGCCCGATAGATTTTGCTAGGGTTTGGTGAACAGTTGCTTTGGATGCTGTGATTTCGGCTAGGGTTTTGAACCGTGTGTCTTGTGTTAAAACTTCAATGTTTTTATACTGTCAGCAGTTAGGGTTTCTTTGTTCTGATCTTTTGAAAAACAAACCTTTTTGTTTGCTTGATGGGCTTGTATCGATTTGTATTGGGCTGATGATTCTGATCATTTTGGTTGTTTGATGCCTTTAAATTGTTATATCCTCTGCTTGTCTTGGTATTGGTGTATTGTGGTAAAACTTGCACGAAAAGATGCTTGCCATTCTTTTGCATAAAACTCTTGTCTTGTCATGCCAAAAGCTGTTTTCAAAGCTGCTTTCCTCATCTTCTTTCCACACCTCCTATTGTGAACCAAAGGGTGCCCTTGTGGATTTGCAATAGCGAGTTTCTGACCGATGATTCGCTATGAGGCCTTGGTTTTGATCGAAACTTCCACAACTGATTCGGAAGAAAATCCTAATGATGAAATGGAATTTGTGTATTCTCTTGTATTATTCTAGCATCCGTTATTGCTAACCAAATTTCTTTGCTTTGTTTCATGAATGCAAGTAATGGCATGAGCTTTAGAAACGAGTGACAAACTTTGGACAAGAAGGTGTGGAAAGCGGGCAAGAAGGCTTGGAGCAAAGAAACAACAAAGATTTCCAATGGAAGATAGGATTAGGACATAACATGTGTAGTGTTTTGTATGTTTGCATTTATGAACAAAACTTGTACTAGTAACCTTGGAATTCTTGTGTTAGAAGTCCGGAAATTTGTAACATCACATCATTTGAATTGCTTTGTGGATTCCAATGATTTTGTAATGAAACACATCACTTGTTAACATTGAATAACTAAATGTGTCTTGAGCGACATAAGACCTTGATCATTCAACAATTGCCTTGTAGTATTGTAGAACTTATATCTTGTAATCCAAGAAACTTCCCTTGTAGCTTGAATTTGAGAATTAACCATGAATGGATATTACACATGAAAATTGTAATAATGTTTGAAACTTTAAGCATAGGAGTTTCAATAATCTTGAACGATTTGAATGAAATCGGAAGCGATTGAAAGAAAATGGTTGGAAGTATGAATTAATCATGAATGGAAATTTCCAACTCTACTTCAACTTACTCTTCTCTCATGAACACACCACTTCTTGCACAAGTTAGAACTTGATGTATTAGGTAAACAACAATGAATCAAATTTGAATCACTCTTAAATTCCTACTTGAACTTCAAATTAGAATCAACAATATCAAATGAATGAAGGAAGCAAGAATGTCACGAATTAATAGAAATAAAATCTAACGTGCTCTTGATCATATAATAAACCCGGTGATCATGCTCAAAATCTCAATCAAATGATGAGGAGAAAATCTGCAAGAACTTGATTAAAACCCTTATCTCATATCTCATTTCAACTAATCTCAAATTCTTATCAACTTGTTACTCAAGCAGCGAAACAAAACCAAATAAAGATAACCACCCAATAAATTCATACATCATAACTTGCGCTATGGCCTCAACAATCCATGAAATACCAAAACCTTAAATCCTCGAAGACGGAATAAGCCTTGAAATATGGAGATAGTAATGACCATAAAATTTGAGTCAGAAGAATTTCTCACGATAGCGAAAATGTACTAAGATAAAACTCATGATAATGCTTGGATATCATGCCAAGTAAGACGTCACACATTTAATAATCGACAATGAATGCCTTGAATCTAGTAGGCGATGAACACGACCGGGAAAGATCTCAACATGTGGCAACTTGACATTCGTAAATCGTGTACACAAGCCTTCGAGCGAATATTTCCACATACATCCACTTTGTTGCCAAGTAAACAAAGCGGCGAGCAAACCAAGCGCACTGAGCCGGAATTGTTGATCAATAAGCGGATAATCAATATCCACCCTTTACAACTTGAACAATGAACTCGAAACAACAAGCAAACCCAAACTCGTGATGAATTGATCTCACGATCGAGGAGACGACATTCAAAACAACCGGACTTCGTAGCTCAAGCAAACAGACCATTCAATTCAACAATCGAACACCAAGCCCGAAAATCCATAGATCTGAGCAGGTAAGATTTAACATTAAACCTTATCATTTTCAAATATCCTCAAATTGGTCGAAAACACCACGCCCTTTTCTGCTCAACAGAGAAATCTTTGGGAATCAACTCCAATCCGTAACCACAGAACCAGTGATATGAATGCATGTGAGTAAATGCAAAGCCTAAACCAGATAAGATCGATATAGGAGGGCAAATTTTGGGGTGCAACAATCACTAAAGCTGAGTCTCCATACACTTGCAAGAACTTGATTCTTATGTCAATAGCAACTTTGATTCCCATGATGCACACTTCGTATTCGGCCATGTTGTTGGTGCAACAGAAACATAATCTGGCGGTGAAAGGCGTGTGTCTGCCTGTAGGGGATGTAATGATGGCGCCAATACCATTGCCAAGTGCGTTTGAGGCTCCACCAAAGACCATGGTCCATCGGGATCCTTGTTCAGGTCCTTCGTCTGGGCCTGGTTCTTCGCAATCTGTAACTAACAAAACATCTTCATCTGGAAACTCGAACTGCATAGACTGATAGTCATCTACGGCTTGATGAGCCAAATGATCGGCTACTACACTTCCTTTGATCGCTTTCTAAGAAGTGTACTGGATGTCATACTCGGTCAAGATCATCTGCCATCTTGCTACTCTTCCAGAGAGAGCTGGTTTCTCAAATATGTATTTTATCGGATCCATCTTAGAAATCAACAAAGTAGTGTGAGTCAACATATCTTTGTCTTAGTCGTGAGAGCCAAAGCGTTGCAAGTTTTCTCGAGTGTGAGTATCTTGTTTCACGATCGGTAAACTTTTGCTAAGGTAGTATATTGCATACTCTTTGACCGGACTCGTCATGTTGCCCCAACACACACCCCATTGAGTTCTCTAACACTGTCAAGTACATGATAAGAGGTATTCCTTCGGCGGGTGGCATCAGGATAGGAGGATTTTGTAGGTACTCCTTGATTTTGTCAAAGGCGATCTGGAAATCGTCGTTCCATTCCACCACTTGATCTTTCTTAAGTAACTTGAAGATTGGCTCACAAGTAGCAGTTAGATGTGCAATGAATCTGGCAATGTAGTTCAATCGGCCCAAGAAACCTCTGACTTCCTTCTCGGTGCGGGGAGCTGGCATCTCTTGAATGGCTTTAACCTTGGCGGGGTCAACTTCAATACCTTTACCACTGACAACAAACCCTAAAAGTTTTCCGGATCTGACTCCAAAGGTGCACTTGTCGGGATTAAGTCTCAGTCTGTATTTCTTCAATCTGTCAAATAGTTTCTACAAATGACCAAGATGTTCTTCTTCAGTTTGGGATCGAGCTATCATGTCGTCGACGATGACCTCTATCTCGTGATGAATCATGTCATGAAATAATGTCACCATAGCACGCTGATAAGTGGCGCCCGTTCTTCATCCGAGCAGCATAACCTTGTAGCGAAAGTGCCCCTTGTGTAACAAAAGTAGTCTTCTCCATGTCTTGAGCCATTTTGATCGGTTGTAGGAGAAACCATCCATGAAGGAAGACCTTATGTTGAGCGGTGTTGTCAACGAACATCAATATGAGGAAGTGGAAAATCGTCTTTCGGACTCGCTTTATTCAGATCCCTATAATCCACACACATTCGTACCTTGCCATCCTTCTTGGGTACAGGCACCACATTTGCAACCCAATGTGGATAAATGTGACTAAGCCGTTGAGCGCCTCATAACCCGGCTTTGATTTTCTCGACATCTCGGGACGCATGTCGGAATACATTTCCTTTGGGAAAACCTTCTTTTGTTGGTAACCGATGCACCACAATATCAATGTCTAGACCTGGCATGTCTTCATACGACCAAGCAAAAACCTCAATATAATCTCGTAGCATCTGAACCAACCTTTCTTTAACACTGTTCTCAAGACCCGCTCCTATCTTGATCTCTTTTACATCTTCATGGTGCCCAAATTCACAACCTCAACTAGCTCTTCGTGTGGCAGTATAACTCGCTCTTCTTCTTTGTGCTGATCGACAAGTTCTCACAGCACTTCACAATCTTCCTCACTTTCGTCTTGGCTTGGTAGATCGGATTATCGAAGTCATATTTAGCAATAGCATAGCTGTTATCAACGAGATTCAGAGTGATTCTGCAGTGTATCACGTGGGTGTGTGTAAGAAACACATAGCTTTTGAAGGGGTGATAAAGTAAAAGAAAGAAAACAACAATTGAATGCAAACGTCCAACAATTTTATTGAATGAAAATATAAAAATGACAGATAATAACCCTCCTGCGAGCCATGATGCCCGGGCAAGGCACTAGGCTTTAGAGTTTATTGTTCAAAACATAGAAAATACGAAAAGCAAAACAAAATAAAGAGCAATTACTCCTGTCTAAAGGAGATTGGTATGACGTCTTCAGTCTTCCAATTGCTGAGTCCGTTGTCAAGAGTTAGGAAGATCCATTTGGTTATGTCGAAGTCGTTGTCGTCGTCTTCTATAGCATGGATTCCACTCTGGATGATGCGGAAAGGAAGTTGGCCGGCACGTTCGCGGCGTATCATCTTCTGGCCCTTGATGGGGAAGCCTAAACCAGTCTTGTCAGTTTTGGAAGGAAGATCAGGGAGCTGACCCCAAATAGTACTACCTCCTTCTTCAACAGAAGCTTGAGCATCTTTCAGTGAGGCCATCCTAAGCGGAGCTTGTGCTCTCGGGTGATGAGGCGAGTCTGGCATGACTCAGGATTGTTTCAAAAGCTTGACAAGGAGTCTCAAAGAATTCACCCTCCATCTCGAGGTATCTGAATGACTGTAGATGACTGACCATATATTCTTCTTCACCACATACTGTAACAACCTTCCCTTTCACGGTGCTTGAGTTTACGATGCAAGGTAGAGTATGGCCTGCCCCATTGTATCAAGGGTGTCAAGTAAGCAAGAATAATTTGGACGGATGTCCATAACAAAGTGGATTCAAAAGTGCGGGAACCGACTTTGGCGGGTAGAATGAGGCTCTCAAGCATTCGCTTAGAACCATCAAAGCTCTCACAATAATGTCCTTTGGTTTGAGAACCAATCCTTCAACATCAAGTTGATCAAAAGCGTCTTGATAGGATGTTGGAGGCAGAACCGGTATCCACCAAAACATGATACAATGTAATGCCCTGCATTCAACGAGAGATGTGCAAGGCTTTGTTGTGTTTCTTTCGGCGAGTCGGATCGACATCGGAGAAGCCTAGGTCGTTGTTGGCGGCCAGGCTAGCAATACAAGCTTCATGGTCGATGGTGGTGTCTTGACACGTGAGCATTCTTGAAACTTCACCAAGGCGTTAGCATGAGCCTCGAGCAAGGCGAGCAAGCATGGAGATCTTGGATGATGCATCCCAATTGTTCCACAACATTGTAATCACTCTTCTTGGTAATCTTGAATTTCCTCCATTTCTCGTTTGGAGGTGTCTTGACAACTTCCTTTGGTACTTACGGCTGGCGGGATGAGTCCTTTGGTTCTTTCCCTCTAGCTTGGGAATGGATTGAGTAGTTGGAATCTGTTGGAGTCGCGGTGTCCTTTGGAGGAGACATTTACGGAGAAAACCCTTCGGTTCTGGTCACCTTACTTGATCGGTGATGTTGTCAATGTCGGGAATGGTAGCTTCAGTGTAAGATCTTCATGGTCGGAGGGTCACCTTGGCGCCATGTCACACCCCAAAATTTGCCTCGCTTTCTGCTTTATTTTTCATCTGGTCATACTGAGCACAATCGTTAGCCCTAATTCAATTGCATGCATACATGCATTATCTTTATAATTGGATCAAAAGCGGTGGTGAATTTGTGATCAATTTGATGGTTTCTCGTTGTGGAAGTTTAGTTACCGGGCCATTAGTTTTGCATGGGATGCAACGTTAGATGTTTGGTGATTGAAGATGAAATTTTTTTAAAAAGGGAGCAAGCAGATTCAAATGTTAAGTTTGATTTCTTAAAGTGGAAGAACATTCGTGTGAAAGCGAACAAAATCATAATCATTTTCTCATTTTGTACTTGTTTTACAACGGCATTATCCTTTGTAGTCATGTTTGGATTTTTGGACTCAATTTCTAGAAAGAAAAAGGAATCATTAAGTTTGAAGTACACCTTTGAAGTAAACTTGGAGCCAATTTATATTTTGAACTTTAATTCATTCTTTTTTCAAAAAAAACTAGCATGATTCCATTAGAGGCTGTGTAAAGTAAACCCGATGTGATTAAGTTATATAGGAAGTGTTGTAATAATGCTACAAGCTCAATAATCTTGTTCAAGTCAAATTACATTTCAAGTTATGCATAGAGAAAGAATGAGCACAGTATGGGATAATGTGAATAAATTTTCAAATCCCATTGGAATTTTGCTTCTATTACAACAGGTCATTTTTTAAAAAAATGAAGGAAAAGGGATCTTGGAAATGTTGAAAAGGAATAGCCTAATGCAGATTCACACGGGATGATGAAATTTCCTTCCATTTTGCCAAGCTGGAGGTGCCACGGATCTGTTTGCTTTTCACCATCTTTGCCAATCTGGATGTGCCACGGATCTGCTTGCTTTTCACCATGGCTGGATGCTTTAGCCATTTGAATTTGCTTTAAGTTGCAGGCCAACAGTGACATAATGCAAGGAACCTGCATACACTAACAACAAATTATTTTCATGTTCTTTTGTAAGTGACAAAACAGACCAGAATTTTACACCGTGCCTTGCGTTATCAAATGACATCAGTTCAGTGATAAGTTAATGTGTACTCGGCGATTTATGCATGAAACAAATCACCGAGATATAATGCAACAAGTTCACCACTCACGTTACATTCTAAAGGCGATAACAAGCAGCCGTTGCAAGCCGCGGCAATATAATACTCTCCGGCGGTGCATACGTTTGGTGGCAATACAAGCGACCATTCACAAAGCATTTCCGCGCTCACCGCAATGCAAATCAAATCAAAGGCGTAAAGGAAGCATCTTGCACAATTCCATGTCTGAACTTATGTCAAATTTCCAAAGCCGATTACGCCATCGGTTTCATGATAAGAATATTGAGAAGAAAATTGGAGAAAAGCGGTTTAGATCTTACCCTTGAATTGAATGAAAAGTAACACCGACCGAGATTTTGATCTGACAGACGGGAGCTGGTCCATCTCAAGCAACTGGTCGCAGATACAAAATTTGAGAAATCGAGAATTTCAAATCTTCTACACATGGCTCAAGTATCTTCATAAACATTCTGCTATTCTTCAATTTTTCACAAGCCACCTGTTGCAAGAAAGACAAACCATGAGAACTACAAGAACATAAATCACAGGGACAACATTGAGAAAATGTAGTTTGAATCTGTTTAAGAAAAGAAAACTTCAAATGCAAGAAAAGCAATACTTTTTAAAACAGAATTTGTTTTCCCATGTTTCTGTAAATGAATGTGCAAGCTAGGGGGCCACCTTATCAGTTTTTACCACAGTTAAAACTCAGAATTTTCAACCTTTACTTCTGTTTCTTTTGTCCTATTGACAACTCATTATTACTGGTTCAGGAAGGCTTCACATCACTCACACAGTTTCAGTTTTTATACAATCCTCATAAAGTAGCTCTAATCCCAACCATTCATGATAACATCTAAAGGCCATGTGTTGCTAGCTTTTTTACTGTTACATTGGTAAAAATCTCATAAAAAACAAGTAGTACATCAGAGATGTTTTTTTTTAATTTTTCCACTACCTGCTGCACCAAATTGCTCTCCCTCCACTCTAACCAACTCCAAGCCTAGTAACCTATCCTAACCTAAATCCAAGCCACCTTTCTGACCTCACTCCAAACCTCTCTCACCCAAACCTACACTCTATATAAACAGCACTGTCTTCTCTCATGGGGCAGCCACTCTCAGCCTAGCAAAACTCTGCAGAATTTTTTCCCTAAACACCTATTCACTCAAAGCTCTCAACCCTAATTTCTTCTTCAAATTTCACACTGAAATTTGAAGTAGAAAGAGCTAAACCACTTATACCTATTTCATTCGTCCGAAAGTAGAGAGAAACTTACAAAACCGGTGACCACAGCTTTCGGGTAACATAGTCACTCTTCTTTCCCTGCACTCTGCCTCTGAGCTCTAACATATCCTGCTGAACGTTTCAGTTTAGTTATCCTACACCACATTTCATGATTAATCATATATACTACCAAAATACAGATTAAATATGAAACAGTTTGTTTGAAATTTTCTTTGTATTACCTGATATACTTTTTTGGCGGTTTGAATGTCTTGAATTCAAGATGTGTATAGTACGATGACAAGCTCAAAGGAGGAACTAACTTTTGGTTAGTATCCTATAGGTGAGGTATTTTCTTCTTATATACTGTGTCATAAATAGGTTTTTACATTAAAATGAATCAAGCAGACAAATACTTGCCGTTTTTATGTTACGATATATCTTTACATCGGCGAACCTTTATTGAAATCTATGGTAATGCCGTGAAAGCTCAAGGAGAAATTGATTTTGAATCAGTACTCCATAGAGTCGAGGTATTACGTCAATCCAGTATGCACATCTTTATCCCTTTCATTTTCTCGCAAAACAGAAACAAGAAACGATTCAATGTTCAGAAACTTAATGTCTCGAGAATTGAAAGTCATAAAACATATATCAAATCTCACGATTGAATACTCGGAAATGATCCATAAACGACCACGAGCGCCTTGTTTCGTTGATGTCGTGAAGGAGATCCATATTCTGAAGTAGTTCGACCCTCTGTGACAACCATACGCCTTCCGTTCCCTTACATTTTCAACCCGCCTCCTCTGAATCGCTCCACACCCGTCGCTCAACCTCAGCAGTCTCCTTCAACACACCCCAAATGCCTTGCCTCTGTTTAAACCTCCTGCAACCTTCCTTCCGCGTAACACCAATCGCCGCTACCCCCGTTATCTCCGCCTTAAACCCCTGTCTTCACTAACCATGGCCATCATCATCCTCAAACATACTCCTTTCGTCATCTCTCCTTCTCACCCAAACCCCACCTTTTATTAGCGTGACCACCGCCTTGACCCTTGTTCTCGGAATCTCAGAATCCATGGGTTCGTGTTTGTGTCTCTCGTAAAGGGAAGTTTGAACTGATTTGGGAATTAGGGTGCTAAACCCATTTACCCGGCCTGTTCTGTTGGTGAGGGCATGGATCCGGTTTGAACTGGTCCGACCCAATGATCCAACCGGTTCTCTCTTAAACCCATATGTATAATATTTTTTATATTCATTTCATTTCATTTTTTAACAAAAAATTCTAATTAATTTTTATTGTCTTTTTATTTATTTATTTAAATACACCCTCATATTATATTTAAATCACTTTACTTCACATATTAATCTAATCTGATTATTTAAATTACTAAATTTTATTTTTTAACAAAACTTACATGAGTAAGTTAATTGTTCCTCGATCTATATTAATATGCCTGAATGGTCCATTATAAATTCTCTTTTTCTCGCTTGCTTATTCATAATCGTACACTTATCCGAATCAATCAAACCTCGCATCTTGGTCCATATACCGAATCTGAACTTTCTTGAGGTCGAATGGTAGGAATAGACATCATCTATTCTCTCGAGATTAATCAAGAATAAGTCACGACTTATATTGATTGATCATAACCCGCTCAAAACACTTTCATAATCAAAGTTCCAAACCTCGATCCAGCGTCGGTGACTCTTTTTCAAAATTTCTTTTCTCAAATAAACAAGGGTTGAATGTAGGAATAGACATCATCTATTTCTCTCGAGATTTAATCAAGAATAAGTCAGAGACTTACATTGATGAATCATAACCTGACAAAATACTTTAAAGATATCTCATTTTTTTTAAGAAAAAGGACTAAATGAGGGAGTCAAGGTATCTACCTTTTCTCGCTCTAAGTGTCTGATCCCAGTATCTACTTTGGACATACAAACACTTGTGTCCTATAAAATCAACTCAAACTCATTCAAATATTTTTTCTGTGCCCATGCGCACCACTCTCTTCTAAAATCAAATCAACCAACACTCTTTTCATTTTCAAGAAGAACTACGGAATTTTGACTTTCCCATTGCACGAGGGAATACGTAGGCACAAGGTTTTGAAACCGCGGCAAACTCAAAATAATATAAAAAACAAAACCCTTCTTTCTTCTCCTTCTCGATCATTACTTATAAGATAGCAATTATCATTAGCACTTGAACACACACATGAACTAAACGGGTCCCATCGAGTACGATGGATGTGAGGGGTGCTAATACCTTCCCCTTGCATAACCGACTCCCGAATCCATCTCTTGGTCTCGTAGACTATCTTATCCTTTGCTCGTGGGTTTTACTCGATGTTTTCCCATTCCTTTTGGAATAAATAAATACTCGATGGCGACTTCATTGTATCGGAAGTTTGTAAATTTTTCGAGGCGCTACAGTTGGCGACTTCACTGGGGACAAAACCATAAGCGTGTCAACCCTAGTTTAGCTCTTGTGTGTTTATGTATTTTATTGTTTTATTGCTTTCTTATTGTTTTATATTTATATACTGTTTCATTTCAATGTCATGATGTTGGGTTTCTCAAGGGTAATATGTTACTATGTGCGAGACTCATTACACATGTCTGAGAAAAAACATTTGGATTAGAGGGTGTTGTGTAGTACTTAGACTTGCAAGGCTCCTGACTTGCAAGTCGGTACAAAGACCCCGCCTAGAGTCGGTTCTCTTGGGGTGTTGCTGACTTTGCATATCTATGTACTATCGATAATACTTTCAATGGGGGCCTATGACTCTAGTTTATCACTTTAGGAACCTTGAAAACAAATCTTTGACTCCTTCGAACCGATGGTTGTGTAGTGCTTATCAGATATTTATCTTGTTAAGTCGCACAAGGAAACCTCTGCTAGAATCGTTTCCATAAGCTATAATAATGACAAGTATTCCTATGCTACGTCGTTACTATTGTCAAAATGGGACCCTAGATTCTAGGTATCTTGTTATCAAAAAACATGTAGAACCACCTTATGAGGGGAATTGTTGGGTAGACGTCGAAACCATGACCGACCGTCCTTTTAAACCTCTATCTGTTTAATCTTACCAGTGATGTTGTGCATAACATTAATACGATATCATCACATTGCATTCTTACATGCATTACCATTGCATTGCATTTTCACAAATAAAAATAATCATTTGCATTCAAAAATAGAAATAAAATCATGCATTCATCATGTATTCATTTTCTCATCCATTCCAGAAAGCTCATGTTACCTTTTATTCCCGGTCAGTTAGCTGATTTCCTGCACTCATGGCAAGTCCAATAGACCGAGTGGAACATAATCAAGTTGTGATGAGAGAGGATTTGGATATTATGAAAGACAAGGTGAACCAAATGTTGGAAGCCATGCTAGCTTCTTCGGAGAACAATGTCCAAGATGCTGCTACAGATCATGTCGATTCCATGTCAGGCTTTACGGTTATGTCTAATCCAATGTACGATTTTCCTCTGCATGTGTATGATCCTATTCAACCTCAACTGGTGCTCAATGTTCTATCCAATGCAATCCCTACAGTCCAAAGACAATCAAATGTTCAAGAAGATTATATCCCACATCCTCGGTGCTAAAGCCTAGGTTTGCCAACTCATGCAAAATCCTCAAGGAACGAATTCAATGGTCAACACCAGAGCTCCTCAAGATCTGAAGCCAGAAGAATGTGTCTTGATCTGAAGGAACAATTGAGGGTATTGAATGGAAATGATACTATTGGTCTAGATGCTGCTGACCTTTGCTTAGTGTCGAACGTCGTGATTCCACAAAAGTTTAAAATGCCAAACTTGAGAAGTACAAAGGTGTTAGTTGTCCAGAGACTCATTTGAAGATGTTTGTTCGCAAGATGTCTGCATATGCTCATGATGAAAAGTTTCTCATCCATTGTTTCCAATATAGTCTTAGCGGGCATCCACGGATTGGTATCGCAATTGGAGAAAAGGATGTTCACAATTGGAAAGACTTATCTTCCTCATTCTGAAACAATATTAGTTCACCTTTCCATGGCTCAAACCGTATTCAATTCTGAGAATCTTTCTCGAATATTAACGAGTCGTTCAAGGGTATGCTCAAAGATGGAGAGAGTTGGCTGCCGAGTTAAACCACCGATTACTTGATAGGGAGTTGGTTGACTTGTTTTGAATATCTTACCTAATCCATACTTGAAGGAATGATAGGTTGTACATCTTCAAGTTTCTCGACTTAGTGATGGTGGGAGAGCATTGAGGCGGTGAAAGTGGTAAACTCCAAGATGCCTCGAGTAGCCAAGGCGATGAGGCGAATTCTTGAGAGGTTCTCAAATGGAAGAAGAGGATTATGAAACCAATGCAATTTGGGAAGCTCATAAGCTCCACCTCCTATACCTTATGGTCAACCTCCGTATGTAGCATTTTTCGATATCGCACCCGATGCTTCTCGGTCCACGATGCAGAAACCATGGGGCACTCCTCATACAAAGAAACAAGTTCAAGGCCGTGAATATCAAAGTCAGCGTCGGAATCCGCAAACCTCAAAGTAATTTGGAAAGAAGGAATGCTCCTCTTGATCCAATTCCGGTGACTTCTGATCAACACGCCATATCTGGTTCAAAATTCATTGGTGGTTCCTAAATTTCTTAACCCACCAAAGGTATTCCGCTTGGTTATGATCATAGCAGCGATGTGGATACCATGATGGAGCGATGAGCCACTCAGCGAGGACTACAACGCCTACAAAGCCAAAGTTCAACAGTTGATTGACCAGAAGTACTTGACTCTTCAAGGAGGAAATATGTTTGTGAATGGCAACCCCGTACTCAAGTGAGCACCAAGACCACAGAAATTCATCTGAATCAACAAGTCAAGATAGAGTTCAAGTCTCCTCAACAACGACAGTCTTTTATTTCTTTACTGCATTTTCATGTGTAATTATTTAAACTTTGTTTGCATGTAGAAACTTGTTTGTTTTTATATTAATGCAATGAGTATGTTTGTCTTGAAGTAATCCATTTGTTGTCACTCAGTTCATCCGTTATCACTCTTTAAATGATTTGCGAGCATTTTGATACCAACGTTACCAATCCTTTCGCCTAGGCAAAGATTGGAGGGAGGATGACGATAATTTTAAAATGCTAGATCTCTGAATGTATACTTTTGAGTAAAAACCTTGCTGATGATGTACAGGCCTTGTTTCAATTTCCTAAACACCGGAGTTATAAGGGAGCTAGACCCTCGTTAACCCCCCTTCGAGCCTTGAAGTAGGAGTTTCTTTTCTGTTTAGAAGAACCCTCATTTTTCAACCAGGGGCGGGTAATGTTCAGTTAATCTGGTTGAGCGTTCAGAACTCATCAAGAGAGTGTGCATCAAAGGATACAACAATGGCTATCCTTCTATAGGTTGAGAAAGGTTAGAACTGCGATAGTCGACCTTCGTCTATCAACAATGTGCATCAAAAGAGGATAATACTATAATGATTATCTCTCGCACATCAGAAGGTCAATAGATGACGATACAACAACGGTTATCCCTCATCAACCCAAAGACTCAGACAGTCACAATCACTTCCAAATCAAAGTCAGTGTAAATATTCACAACTTGTTCAAAGAAAAAGAATGAAAAGAGACAAAAAGCCTGCTAAGTTGAACTTAGTAATAAGTCGCTTAGGCAAAAGTCAAGGAAAGAAAAAAAGAAAATCCCGAAATGCATTATCAAAGAAAATTTTTCAACAAAGAACAAGTTGTGTGGTTTAGACACCAAAGACAAGATGTGAGTGACTGTCGTGTCCAAGAAACCTCATATTGGTTCCTCAACCATCATAACGCCTCTTGAGAGATGAGTGCTCGTATCAGGATAGTTGAACTTAGGACTGAAGAACATCATGGAGAATGGGTGGCTACCAAATATTTTGAGCCTAAAAATCCTTTTCTAAAAAACCTGTGAATCAAGCCACGTTACAACCCTCAAAAGTCCTAATTGAAGCGTGGGTTAATTCAAAAGCATACTGCAAAGAGATCACGTTTACCTGACTCCTACGATGCATGCTAAGTATCCGTGTTGGTATCATATGCTCGTCTTATCTTTCATTAAAAGAGATTTTCAATGTTGCACTCTAAAATTGTTTCATTCACAAAGAAGTCATAATGTTTTCATCCAAAACTTTAAGACGCATAAATGTTACATTATAATAAACATTCTTCTACATGTAAAACAATTATTTGACATTAAAGAAGTTATCATAATGAACATCAGTGAAGAGTTTAACTTTGTCCAAAGAAGAGAAACTTGATTACTCCGTTGAGTTAAAAGTTAATTGTATCAAGAAGCATGGCGTCTAAGGACTCCTTTGAGCATATCACAAGTTGTTTTCTCAAGATTCTGTTAACTTGGGGGAAATTAAGTCAGAAGTAAGCTTCCTCAAACTTACATAATCTGAGGCAGGTCCTTAAAGAGCAACCAGTCGGTGACTTGGTCCTTCTCAAAGAACAATTAGCCTGGGACAACTGTCATTTCAAGAATCAGTCAGCTTGAAGCAATTACCGCGAGACGTGGAAGTCTCTCTAAGGCTAAATTGGGGCATTTCGACGCTTCAATCTCTGCATAACTAATCGCTCAGTTCCGAGGCAATTACTTCGAGACATCGAAGCCTTCCAAAAAAACCTCTCATTCCTTCAAGTTAGTTGCTCACAAGTTGTCTGACTGAAGTAATTACCTTGAGACGTAGGAGTGTCTCTAAAGCTCATCCTGGAGCAAGTCTTCCCTATGTTTGCATAGCCAATTACCCAAATACAGTCAATCTGGGGCAGTCATCTTGACATGTTGAAGTATCTCCAAGGAGCATATTGGTTCATGCTATTTCTATAGCACAGTGAAGCCAATCCTTCAAGATTTCGTCAATCTGGAGCAGTCACGTCGAGATATGGTAACTTCCTCTCAAAGCATCTGTTAATTAGGGGCATCTTGCATTGGAATTCAAGATTCAGGGGCAATACCTCAAAAACCAGATTTTGTCAGTTGCTTCCAACTTCCTCTCAAAGAAAATCTCTTCAAATAATCAGACAGGAGCGATGAATGCCACATACAGATAATTCTTTTCCATATCTTCAAGTTGCTCAAAGAAATTCTTCTCCCAAGTGTTAACAGTTGTTGCAGTTAAATTGAGTGGCAGGAAATCGTGCTAGCAACATCCTCTTCCTGGAAAAACCTGTTTCAAGAATATTTTGGTCTTAACCAGTTATTCAGTCAAAATATCTTACATGCATTAGCATCAATCTAACATCAAATCATGCATCTCATATTGTGCAATAAAAATTCGACCTTGTTGGGTACTTTTAAAGTCAGTTCTCGTCTGACTGTTAATTCAAATTCAGTTCTCGTCTGGTGGTTAAAATCATTTCACCAGTTTCCGTCTGGTGGTCTAACATAAAGTCAGTTCTCGTCTGACCATTCATCCTTTAAGGTCGAATTTTATTTGACACATATTTGATAATCCATACATGCATTCATAAATCATCACATAAATCATCGTCATGCATTAGTCACGTCGCTTCACT
This sequence comes from Vicia sativa, assembly GCA_021764765.1. NCBI lineage: Eukaryota > Viridiplantae > Streptophyta > Magnoliopsida > Fabales > Fabaceae > Vicia > Vicia sativa. The sequence continues at coordinate 87,827,549 of CM038793.1, read as the reverse complement.
CAGACATATCATATACAATACATTCATGCATAAACCTCAGTCAGGACTTGGGATCTTTTCAGAATAAAGTCAAGCGCAAGCAGAAGACTATCTCTCAAATGGCAACTTAGTTCTTCTCCCGAGCACAAGTTGAATGCTTATTAAAAAAAAAAACTCAAAATGAATCGGCAGTGCAATCAACTATCAAGCCAAATTTCTTACCCAGAGAAGTGATTGATTATCCCTAGTGAACTCTTGTGTCAACGGAATTTTCTACTTGGATTTCCCCAGTGATCTTCCCACAGAGTTATCTTCAGAAGTTTTCTCCATTAAAGCTTCATCTTCTCCCCAAGCGAGTTTTCTCCACCAAGGATTACCATTATGGTATCCCTAGTGTTGTTATTCTCAACCAAGATCTATTCAGATTCTTGCATATAACAATCTCTCAGTAATTCTTAAAATGGCAATAGTCCTTTATGGACCCGATTTTCTGAGATGTTCCCAACTAATCCCCTTGCGAGCCTCTGGTATGTTTATTTCCCCAGTGAGTTCCTCGCCTCATTTAAAGACATATATATCTCCCTCGACATGCAGTTTTAAAGGGTTTCCGATCGAAGATGGTTATCTTCATCAAATTGCATCCTTGTTATTGGTCTACAGTCAAGATTGATTGGAAGAATATTTGTTCAATTTGGAATTATCCTTTTCTTTCAACCATGAGTTTAGAGCTTGTTAGTTCTATTCCCCAGTAAAGTTGTTTACATTATCTTGGCATTATACCGATAACGGTTATTATCAAGAGAATTGTCAACATTGAAGTTTTGCATATGGTTATATGCATTACTGCATTCGCCTACTAATGGTTATTGGTAGAAGATGATTTAAGTTCCAACATATGGTTTATGTGTTGTTGCTGCTATTGGTTAATAGCAAAATATGATGGTTATCATCGAAGTTTTGCATATGGTTATGTGCATTGCTGCATTCGACTACTGATGGTGATTGGTGGAAGAATGATTGAAGTTTCAACATATGGTTATGTGTTGCTGCTGCTATTGGTTAATAGCGAAAGATGATGGTTATCATCGAAGTTTTGCATATGGTTATGTGCATTCCTACATTCGACTGTTGATGGTGATTGACGGAAGAATGATTGAAGTTTCAACATATGGTTATGTGTTGTGCTGCTATTGGTTAATAGCGAAAGATGATGGTTATCATCGAAGTTCTGCATGTGGTTATGTGCATTGTTGCATTCGACTGCTAATGGTTATTGGTAGAAGATGATTTAAGTTCCAATATATGGTTATGTGTTGTTGCTGCTATTGGTTAATAGCAAAGTATGATGGTTATCATCGAAGTTTTGCATATGGTTATGTGCATTGCTGCATTCAACTACTGATGGTGATTGGTGGAAGAATGATTGAAGTTTCAACATATGGTTATGTGTTGCTGCTGCTATTGGTTAATAGCGAAAGGTGATTGTTATCATCGAAGTTTTGCATATGGTTATGTGCATTCCTACATTCGACTGTTGATGGTGATTGACAGAAGAATGATTGAAGTTTCAACATATGGTTATGTGTTGTGTTGCTATTGGTTAATAGCGAAAGATGATGGTTATCATCGAAGTTCTGCATGTGGTTATGTGCATTGTTGCATTCGAATGTTGGTGGTGATTGACAGAAGAATGATTTAAGTTTCAACATATGGTTATGTGTTGTTGCTGCTATTGGTTAATAGAGAAAAATGATGATTATCATTGAAGTTTTGCATATGGTTATGTGCATTACTGCATTCGACTGCTAATGGTGATTGGCGTAGAATGATTGAAGTTTCAACATATGGTTATATGTTGTTGCTGCTATTAGTTAATAGCAAAAGATGATTATCATTAAAGTTTTGCATATGGTTATGTGCATTGCTGAATTCGATTGCTAATGGTGATTGGCGTAGAATGATTGAAGTTTCAACATATGGTTATATGTTGCGTTAATTTGTTGCTCCAATGGATGGCAGTTTCTTCATGACAAGAGATAGTTCGTCGTCAATTTGATATCCCGATGAATGGCGGTTTCTTCGTGACAAGAGACAGTTCATCGTTGATTTGTTATTCTGATGGATGGCAATCTCTCTGTTATGAGAGATAGTCCGTCGTTAATTTTCTGAATACTTCAATGGGTGAAATCTTAGCTCGTTGTTGAATGATCGCTTTGTCATCCTTTCCAGATGCTTTTCCAAATGAAATGTACTGCTTGAGGAAGAAGTTGTAACTCGTTCTTGGTGGAATGCCAGAATTTTCGGAAGACTTAGTCCTTTATCAATTTTGTCCTCTTAACACCTTGATTGAGCCTACCTTCATTCATATTGCATAATAAAAGAAATCATTATGGTTTCTTAATTCATTGCATCCTCATATCATGACATTCGCATGCGCACCAAACCCGTTTTTATTTAAGGCAAATTTGGGTTCATTGTATTTAAATTATCTTTTACTAGACGATTCGAAGACGTTTCTTCAAATCGCCTAGTTAAAGATATTTAAATAGGGCATTATCACACCCAAAATTTGCCTCGCTTTACTTTATTTTCATCGGTCATCTTGAGCACAATCGTTAGCCCTAATTCAATTCCATGCATACATGCATTATCTTTATGGTGGATCAAAAGCGGTGGTGAATTTGTGAGTCAATTTGATGGTTTCTCGTTGTGGAAGTTTAGTTCTGGGCCATTAGTTTTGCATGGGATGCAATGTTAGATGTTTGGTGATTGAAGATGAGAATTTTTTTTTAAAAAGGAAGCGATTCAAATGTTAAGTTTGATTTCTTAAAGTGGAAGAACATTCGTGTAGAAGCGGACAAAATCATAATCATTTTCTCATTTTGTACTTGTTTTACAACGGCATTATCCTTTGTAGTCATGTTTGGATTTTTGGACTCAATTTCTAGAAAGAAAAAGGAATCATTAAGTTTGAAGTACACCTTTGAAGTAAACTTGGAGCCAATTTATATTTTGAACTTTAATTCATTCTTTTTTCAAAAAAAAACTAGCATGATTCCATTAGAGGCTGTGTAAAGTAAACCCGATGTGATTAAGTTATATAGGAAGTGTTGTAATAATGCTACAAGCTCAATAATCTTGTTCGAGTCAAATTACATTTCAAGTTATGCATAGAGAAAGAATGAGCACAGTATGGGATAATGTGAATAAATTTTCAAATCCCATTGGAATTTTGCTTCTATTACAACAGGTCATTTTTTAAAAAAAAAAAGGAAAAGGGATCTTGGAAATGTTGAAAAGGAATAGCCTAATGCAGCGATAACAAGCAGCCCACGTTGCAAGCCCACGACAATATAATACTCTCCAGCTGGTGCATACGTTTGTGACAATACAATGACCATTCACTTGTTTCAACGCTCACGCAATGCAAATCAAATCGAAGACGTAAAAGGGAAGCATACTGCACAATTCCATGTCTAAAGAACTTATGTCCAAATTTCCAAGAAGCCGATTCTGCCATCAATTTCATGATAAGAATATTCAGAAGAAAATTGGAGAAATCTGTTTTAGATTTTACCACTGAATTGAATGAAAAGTAACACCGAGGATTTTGATCTGACAGACGGAGCGGTCCATCTCAAGCTGGTCACGAATCAATTTGAAATCGAGAATTTGGATATTCTTCAATTTTCACAAGCCACCTGTTGCAAGAAAGACAAACCATGAGAACTACAAGAACATAAATCACAGGGACAACATTGAGAAAATGTAGTTTGAATCTGTTTAAGAAAAGAAAACTTCAAATGCAAGAAAAGCAATACTTTTTAAAACAGAATTTGTTTTCCCATGTTTCTGTAAATGAATGTGCAAGCTAGGGGGCCCACCTTATCAGATTTTACCACAGTTAAAACTCAAAATTTTCAACCTTTACTTCTGTTTCTTTTGTCCTATTGACAACTCATTATTACTGGTTCAGGAAGGCTTCACATCACTCACACAGTTTCAGTTTTTATACAATCCTCATAAAGTAGCTCTAATCCCAACCATTCATGATAACATCTAAAGGCCATGTGTTGCTAGCTTTTTTACTGTTACATTGGTAAAAATCTCATAAAAAACAAGTAGTACATCAGAGCTGTTTTTTTTGAATTTTCCACTCTTGCACAAATTGCTCTCCTCCACTCTAACCAACTCAAGCCTAGTAACCTATCTAACCTAAATACAAGCCACCTTCGACCTCATCCAAACCTCTCTCACCCAAACCTACACTCTATATAAACGACTATCTTCTCTCATGGGCAGCCACTCTCGGTCTAGCAAAACTCTGCAATTTTTCCCTAAACACCTATTCACTCAAAGCTCTCAACTAATTTCTTCTTCAAATTTCACTGAAATTTGAAGTAGAAAAACTAAACCACTTATACCTATTTCATTCAGTCCGGAAAGTAGAGAAGAAACTTACAAAACCGGTGACCACAGCTCTTTCGGGTAACATAGTCACACTCTTCTTTCCTGCTCTCCCTGAGCTCTAACATATCTATCTGTGAGCGTTTCGGTTTAGTTATCCTGCACCACATTTCATGATTAATCATATATACTACCAAAATCTGATTAAATATAAACAGTTTGTTTGAAATTTTCTTTGTATTACGATATACTTTTTGCGGTTTGAATGTCTTGAATTCAAGATGTGTATAATACAGATGACAAGCTCAAAGGAGGAACTAACTTTTGGTTAGTATCCCATAGAAGTGAGGTATTTTGCTTCTTGTATACCACGTGTCATAAATAGGTTTTACATTAAAATGAATCAAGCAGACAAATACTTGGCCAGTTTTATATTTACGATATATCCTTACATCGACTTGAACCTTTATTCGAAATCTATGGTAATGCGATAGAAGCTCAAGGAGAAGATTTTGAATCGATACTCGTGAGAGTCGAGTATTACGTCAATCGATATGCACATCTTTATCCCTTTCATTTTCATAAGCGAAACAAAAAGCGATTCAATGTTCGAAACTTAATGTCTCGAAATTGAAAGTCATAAAACATATATCAAATCTCACCGATTGAATACTCGAAATGATCCATAAGCGACCACGGCGCCTTGTTTCGTTGATGTCGTGAAGGAGATCAGATTAAAGTAGTTCGACCCTCTGTGACAACCATCATATACATTCCCTTACATTTCAACCGCCTCCTCTCAATCGCTCCACCCGTCGCTCAACCTCGGTCTCCTTCAACACACCCAAATGCCTTGCCTCTGTTTAAACCTCCTGCAACCTTCCTTCGCCGTAACACCAATCGCGCTACCCCTTCGTTATCTACGCCTTAAACCCCTGTCTTCACACAACCATCGCCATCATCATCCTCAAACATACTCCTTTCGTCATCTCTCCTTCTCACTTGGCCCACCTACATTAGCATGATACCCGGGACCCTTGTTCTCGGAATCTCGAATCCATGGATGTTCGTGTTTGTGTCTCTCGTAAAGGGAAGTTTGAACTGATTTGGGAATTAGGGTGCTAAACCCATTTACCCGGCCTGTTCTGTTGGTGAGGGCATGGATCCGGTTTGAACCGGTCCGGTCCAATGATCCAACCGGTTCTCTCTTAAACCCATATGTATAATATTTTTTATATTCATTTCATTTCATTTTTTAACAAAAAATTCTAATTAATTTTTATTGTCTTTTTATTTATTTATTTAAATACACCCTCATATTATATTTAAATCACTTTACTTCACATATTAATCTAATCTGATTATTTAAATTACTAAATTTTATTTTTTAACAAAACTTACATGAGTAAGTTAATTGTTCCTCGATCTATATTAATATGCCTGAATGGTCCGTTATAAATTCTCTTTTTCTTGCTTGCTTATTCATAATCGTACACTTATCCGAATCAATCAAACCTCGCATCTTGGTCCATATACCGAATCTGAACTTTCTTCAAGGGTCGAATGGTAGGAATAGACATCATCTATTCTCTCGAGATTTAATCAAGAATAAGTCACCTGACTTATATTGATTGATCATAACCCACTCAAAACACTTTCATAATCAAAGTTCCAAACCTCGATCCAACGTCGAGTGACTCTTTTTTCCAAAATTTCTTTTCTCAAATAAACAAGGGTTGAATGTAGGGAATAGACATCTGTCTATTTCTCTCGAGATTTAATCAAGAATAAGTCATCTGACTTACATTGATGAATCATAACCTGACAAAATACTTTAAAGATATCTCATTTTTTTTAAGAAAAAGGACTAAATGAGGGAGTCAAGGTATCTACCTTTTCTCGCTCTAAGTGTGCGAGTCCCAAGTATCTACTTTGGACATACAAACACTTGTGTCCTATAAAATCAACTCAAACTCATTCAAATATTTTTTCTGTGCCCATGCGCACCACTCTCTTCTAAAATCAAATCAACCAACACTCTTTTCATTTTCAAGAAGAACTACGGAGTTTTGACTTTCCCATTGCACGAGGAATACGTGAGGCACAAGGTTTTGAAACCATGCAAACTCAAAATAATATAAAAACAAAACCCTTCTTTCTTCTCCTTCTCGATCATTACTTATAAGATAGCAATTATCATTAGCACTTGAACACACACATGAACTAAGCGGGTCCCATCAGTGCGATGGATGTGAGAGTGCTAATACCTTCCCCTTGCATAACCGACTCCCAAATCCATCTCTTGGTCTCGTAGACTATCTTATCCTTTGCTCGTGGGTTTACTCGATGTTTTCCCATTCCTTTTGGAATAAATAAATACTCGATGGCGACTTCATTGTATCGGAAATTTGTAAATTTTTCGAGGCGCTACACCATGATAGTAAACATCAGCTCCATAATTCCAAGGGATAGCCTTGTCAGAGGAATATGGAACTGGTTTGGGAGAAGTAATGATGAGAGGTGCCACTCTAGGCACAGAATCAGCAGAGGAAATCCTTATTGTGTTAACATTAGCATAGTCTTCTGGGAAATCGTCACCCCATCCGGTCGCCTTAACATCTTCAATAGGAACTTTGTAGCTTTCAGGAACAATGTACTTCACCATGTAATCATACTTTCCACTTGGCTGCCCCAAGGTGTCCCATGGCATTTTGTTTCATTCACATCTTGATCTTGAGTTTCTTAGACATGTCTTCACACAAACTCTCCACAGGTGGTTTCAGGAATAGTATCTCACGGTTATCCATCATGCCTTGGACTCGTCTTCTCGACCAAGCACACCATCGGTGCGGATGGGCACCAATGATTCTCGGGCATCTGGGTTGACAGCTTGCAGCAAATTCTTCTTAACGTCATCGGAGGAATGGTCAATTCATCTATGTTGAAAACATAAGTATCTTCCCCATGACATTGGAACTCTTGTCATGGTTAGGCATAGGCGCGTTGATCACATTGGTCTCAGCGGGAGGATCAAACTCAATGCATAGCTTCAATATCTTGAATTTTGTTCTTGAGCCCAGCGGTTGTCGATCGTGCCCTGGGCTGTTAGAGTGGTAAGCACACTTAGCATTAGGATTATATCTCGGAGAGGAAGTGTTAACACTCTGAGGAGGATCCTTCAATGTCGGCTACGCCTTGACATGTGTTGCAAGGCTTGCGACAATGGCATGTTGATCTTAGTAAGCTGTCTTGTGGCGGCGTTAAGCTACAGCGTTGTCTCGTGGGTTGTCTGAGATGTAGGATTGGAGATCACAACTGCCCCCACAGATTGAGCACGGTCGGTTTTGGCTCGACTTTTTTGACCATACACAACATTAGCTTCTTTCTTACCACCAAAAGATTTCTTTGCGGCTTTTGATGATGACTCTACCTGAATCTTCCCACTCTTGATACCAGCTTCAATACGCTCTCATGTCAATATCAACTCGGTGAATCCGGCTGAAGAGTTTCCAATCAGATGATTGAAGAATGGGCCTGTCAGTGTTCCCATAAACATATCAACCAACTCCCTATTGGACAAGGAGGTTGAACTACTGCTAGATCTCTCCATTTGAGCATACTCTTTGAACTTCTCATCACGACCCATAGACATGCTCGTAGTTGCATGCAGTGGGTGTCAATTGACATTGTACTCATCTTGCTGAAAGCATCGCCAAATCACTCCAAGTACGGATACGATCATTCTCTGGCGATAATACCTCAATTGAGTTTGGACAAACTCTCTTGAAAATAATGCATCCACACTTTACATCATCGGTGTGGGGTTGATTTTGAACATAGGACTTGGATGCACTTGGACAAGAAATGCCATCATATTTGGCAAAAGTAGGAACTTTGAACTTGGGAGGAATCACAACAGGAACAAGACTTAGATCATCAAAATTCAGCTCGGACATCTTAGATTTCCACGACATTCGAGACGGTCTTCAAGTTGCTTGTACTTGTCACCTTCATCGAGTCGGCTATAGTCGAGCGATCCTCTCTCTCTCGGGCTCATGTTGGCCATCTTCATTACCCTTGACACTCCCCTCATTCTTGACACTTCCTTCAGAGAGCTCTATTCGAGTGACCACTTTAGGACCACCCTTGTAATGTCTGCCCATGTTGAGAAGACCAACAACCTTCTTCTTCCTATTGATGAGCTTTTTCAGATCCTCTTGGCCTTGGACCAAGCTAGTGAGCATCTCCTGGCCCGAGGCATTACGAGCACGGAGATCTTTGTGACTGTTCAGAGCCATTTACGCTAAAATAAATAGCGAGAGAATGAGAAAACCAATCTTCGATGTACCTGTTATGAGATGTTATGCCATGATATGCGATGTTTATACAGATGCAATGCAATGTTTTCAAGGACCTTAGGAATTTAAATTTGTTAAACAAGCAATGAGCAAACATTTATTAGTTCTCTTTTTATTATTTTTCTTTTTAAGTACAAAAGATAGTTCAGAAAAATAAAAGAAAAGCATAAAATCCTAAAGCTCTAAGTCTCCCATGGGCGTTTCCTTTTGGTGCCGAGGTAGGCATTGATGTTTCGCTCCTCGTGAAGTAGCTTGGTCAACTCTAGTACCTTTTTCTCGCTTGCATAGCACTGAGCTTCGAATATATCCCTTTCTTCTTTAAGCTGAATCCAGGATCTCTTCAAGTCTTCAAAATCAGTAGGCATGTCAGGATGGAGAACGGTATAGGATTCGTCACCTATAGCAACAGGTTCCATAATTACAGGTAAAACAAGCGTGAATGGCATCATGAGGTTTTGAGCTCGAGCTCTCACCCATTTGAGGTAAGGTTCCCAAGGAATGGAGTTTTGGTGCCCCAAAGTCTTGGTATCCGTTTTCTTTACCATGCCCCAAGCGTGTATGAACCTTCGTCGGTAAATCTGGAGATCGTGGTTGTAGTCGAACACAATATCTTTGAGAAGCATGTCATGAGGACCATCTCTTCGAGCGAAACCAAACTGACGTAGAGCTAGAGAAGGGTTGTAAGTAATACCTCCCCTTATACCAAGGAGTGGTACATTAGGGAATTCTCCACAACGCTCAATGAATGTGAAGTCCTTTTGAGAGAAAAGACTCCAACGGATATCTGAATGAGAGAGTGACATTAGTCTTTGAGACCACTTCAACCTTTGCTCGTTCTTCAAAACGGATGGAGGAAGGTGCGAAATAAACCACACAGAGTAACGGTATACAACACATGAGAGTTCCTTGTCTTTTGATAGTGCAGTGTGGAGAGAATGCGATGTCTCCAAGTATAGTAGGCACAGGATTGCGGGTAAGAAATAACTTGATGGCGTTGACATCTATGAATTGATCCGAGTTAGGGAATAGAACCAAACCATAGATTAGCAAGGCCACAATGTCTTCAAATGCATGGAAACTCATAACTTTGAGGAATTCTCGGGCTTTCTTAATTAAGAACTTGGCAAGTAAACCCTTAACTCCACTTCTTGTTTCCCAATTGGCTTCAATGTCTGAGCGCTTTAGGTGTAATGCTGATGCGATGTCTTTGTACTTAGGAACCTTTTCTAGACCGGTGAATGGCATTTGGTCAAGAATGGGTATCCCAGTAACTTAGAACTCTTCCAAGGTAGGAACCAACTGATAATCTGGGAATGTAAAGCAATGGTGTTTCGGATCGAAGAACTAGAATAAGACATGCATCATATCTTCTTCAAAACCGGAGATAACCAAGTCGAGTAGATAACCATGTCTTTTGATGAGGCCGAGCATGGTCGGAATTTACGAAACCAATTCTTTGAGTGAGAAGGTATACCCATGAAGTTGATTCGGATAGTCTTTCTAGAAGCCATAATCCCTACAAAAGCGAGCAAAGATAAATCCTAGGTCCTTGAAATAGTTAGAAATGATATGCAATGCGATGATGTCATGATGTCATGTTTAGCACACAAACAATTCACACAATGAGCCTAGGTTTAAGGCTTGCATGAGGTATGGTGATTACCCACCAAAAGTTTGAGTTGGTTCATCTGTCCTATAATAATGTAGGGTTCTAGAAATCTCATATCATTGATCTTTCGTGGCGTTTATTTCAATACGACTACCAAGTGGTCGACGAAAATATCCCAAAAGTCGATCTTAATGGTAGTAGCATCAGTATCACCAACCTTATACGCACCAAAGTCGGCCATCTCACTACCTTCTAATGGCCAAGATGGCTCAATTAAGGTTCTAAAAGTTTAGTTAGTGTTTGATGACACCACGCGAGCCAAATACTATCCTCAACTTGGGAATAAAAGTATTAGGACATCAAAGTGTCACACTAACGTAGCCATCATGTTGACCGTTTTGATATCGTCTAACAGTGTGACGATTTATTGCTACTTAACTAAAAGAAATCCGGTGTAGGATCCCCACAAATATAATACCCAATCAACCCTTAAAGATAAAGCAAGCAAGTCAAGCAAAGTAGTAAAGGTGATCTAGAAATCCCTAAGGTATTCTCTCTTTAGGGTGTCTCCCAGAGTCGCCGATTATGTCTGATGAAGCCGACTTTGAGATTTTGTATCGCAAATGTGCGGATAGCAAAGTCGCCACCGACTTTCTTTTATCCAATTAAGGGAAGGTAAAAGTATACAAAAAGACCTTCGTTAGATTACGAGTAAGGGAGAAGGTTATGAAAAGGGAGGTATTAGCACCCTTTCCATCCGTAGTTATCTACGGGCTCTTAGTTTCTCTTAGATCACTTTAAAAATTGTGTTTTCTGTGTGTTTGACAAAAATGTTTTGAAAAGGCATTTCGCTCTGACTTTGTAATGATTCATGTAGGAATGTATACAAAGTGTTTGGAAATGTTTCGTTTTGAAAAGAGTTTGAACTTTGAAAAAAGTGTGAGGTGTGAAAAGTATTTTGATAGAGCAAGCAACTAAAAGTCTTATTACCTACTCAGAATGGTCGTTTTCATGTTGTTTTACGTTCCTTTAGAATAGCGCTATCCATACCATTAGTTGGTAGGTAACCCTATTCGTTGAATGTAAGCGGGACATTCGAAGGGACATCGGATGGTCATGGAAAGCAACTTGTAGGAAGTATCCTAGCACATTCGAAGGGACTATCATCATTTTTCGTAGGCGACAATCGAGGGTCAAGATCATGTATTTGTAGGCGACATCGTGGGTCTATGATCTTTGTATCGAGGGGACTATGATGATTTATTTTGAAGGCAACGGTGCTAGAATACCTCTACGTTCGAGGGACTTGACCATTTGAATTCGTAAAGGCAACGAGAGAGAATTACCCTAAGGGGTGCATGTGTGAAAGGAGTGTGTAGATTTCAGTATTTTATCTTGGAATTATGAGTGAACTATGTTGATTTTAATCTTGCCATACGCCTAATTACTAGCAGTTTGTAATCTGGAATTAAATGCGGAAAGTAAAATGCGAAAGATAAATCCTCTATTACATGGCTTTGGGACAGATACATAATTGAAAAGTGCGGAAAATAAAAGTCCTAATTAAACTATTACATCCCATAGGCAATTACATAATATGAAAAGAAAGCGATAAAAATTGTCCGAAACGATATAACCTGTAAACAGATCAAAATCGGGAAATACGAGGAAATTGAATAAGAGGAAAATGTTAGTAAAAATAATGATTTTTGAATGAGAAAAAGCTTTCATGCTAGAAATAATATTAATATGCTAAAATAATTTTTTGGGATTTTTTGGAGTTAATTTAATAATTAAAAATCAATTAAAAGTGATTTAAATGATAAAATAGAAATTAAATTAAATATGCATGCAAAAATAATATTTTTAATTTTATAAATTAAATAAACATTTTTCTGATGTGTATGCAAAAAATAAATATTTTTGGTATTTTTAAAATGCATGATAAAAATTATGAAAGATAAATTAAATGCATGAAAAAATATTAAATAGGAAAATATAAAAAAATAAGAAAACATGTTAGTTTGTAAAGAAGCAAAAATAAATGGTCTTGGCAGGGATCGAACTGGTGACCTTCCTTCACCACGCCTTGACCAAGCGTGGCTTGCACACGTGTTTGAAAAACGGAGCGAACGGATTTTGGACAAACGTCGCTCCCTGATGGTCCAGATCACGCGCCAAGCATCGTCTTCTTCGTTTTGAATTTTTGAAAAGATAGCGTTGGCCTCAGTTTGACGCTATGGTCCCTGCAAATCCTAAAATCAAACACAAGCAATATAAATGACATTCAAAGGCATGGTTCGATTGGAAACATCGTTCTGAACACGATGGTGGTGGTCTTTTGGTCCAATTTTTCCGTTTTAAGGAAGCCCTAATTCGAAACCAAAAGCCCTAGAAATGGTAACTCGTGTTTTAGGCCATGGAAATTCAATCAAACTACCCAGAAAGCTTCCAAGCTTCGTTCTAAACACAAAAACAACAACAAAACATGTTAATAATGCATGAGAATTGAAAATCGATTTTGGAAAAGGAAGAATAAACCGAAATCGGGATTGCTTGATTCTTGATGGTTTTGTAACTTGTAAAGGTCTGGATCGACTCTAAACAACCCAAGGAACACGATGGAATGCTCAAAATCGATTGAAAATCACTGAAACCAAGGCTGCTTGAAGGTCACAATTTTTGACTTTAGGTTAGGGTTCTTGAGGCAATTTTTCTGTTTCAATTCATGTGATATGCATTGTATATTTATAATGGATGGAAATTGACCTGATTTGAGGAACAAATAATGGTTAATCAATGCAAAGATCATTTGATTTTGTACAAAATCAAATCTTATCTTTTTTGATCAATTTCAATCAAATTCTTGCCAAATCCATGATAATTTTGAAAATTTCCAGCCTTTATGGGTTACTTGGATCCCAAGAATGAGAGAAAAAATCAATTTGCAATTAATTTTGATTTTATACTTTATTTTTGAATTTAATTTGTATTTAAATAAATAAAATCCAAATTAAATAGAAAAATAAAGTTAAAATTCGTGGCATTGGGCTTGGATGTTCCAAATTGTATAAGGAACAAGTTTGAAGAAAAACTAGGCCCATTTGCAAATTTTTTGATTTTTACAAGTATCTCTCTTTGTGCACTTCTTCAAAATTGCCCAATTTGCACAAGGTGTATTTTGCTCAATTTTCCACATTTTTGAGTGTTCTTGGACTTTTTAGAAATCTCTAAGAGTCCTCTAACCAACCTCTTTGGTTTAATCTCAATTGGAGTTTCCATGCTCAATATATCTTCAAAACAAAAAGTTGACTTTTTGGTGATTTTAAAAAGGACCTGTAATGTTGTGATCCATTCCAATGAAGCATTTTTGAACATTCTTTTTGTGAGACATGAAGTTGTAGAGAATTGAATTTCATTCAAAACAAGAGGTGGTGGAAAAATTTCTGAGAAAGTATGAAGAAGTTATGCTCAGTCAAAGTTTGATTGACTTTTCACTAAGAAACCCTAATTTAGAAAGTTTGACTTTTGAGCAAATTTTGAGTTTTCTTGATGAATCATGATCAACCCTTGATCAAATGATGAATGTGACTTCAAAATGATGATGTTGACCAAAAATCATGAAGTTTGACTGTATGTTGACCATAGTTGACTTTTTGTCCAATACAACTGATTTTCAATCATCTAAGCAATTGTCTGAGGAAACTTGGCTTGTGAGGCTTGAAACTTGACATGGAGAATCTTTGAAGCATATGAGGAGGCATGATGACCATTGGAGATGTTGGAAGTCCATCTGGATTTGAGAATTACCAAACCCTAGTTTGGGTTGATTGTCTAGGAGAGGGTTTGTCTAATCAACCCTTGAGGAAATCCTTGAGCATGGATGTAGGAAATGTCTTGAGAAGTAGGAGGGCAAATTTTGGGGTATGACACTCGGGGACTAATGTAATGATGTTGATAGGATCACTGCTCAGGGACTAACATGATAAAGTTGATTCGATCACTACTCTAGGACTAATGTGATGAATAGAAGTGTTAGACACTACTGAAATGAGATGATAGAGTTGTAGTCTGCTGAAGAGATCCGTTTCTGTTATGAGTGATGACTCTATGGGGATTGTAAAGATGATCATCTGGGGATTCTTTTGGCAAAAGTGACTTTGTAGGGATGTATTGGTGATTTTGGTTATCATCTCAATTCCTGGAGTCTGTAGTAATTACTGTTTCTGTTCGCTTTTCGTATGTTTGTGAACAGATTTTTATTGTCAGATGCATATAATCATTCAAAGCAATCATTGGACTTTATGCAAACAGACAAAAGTATAAATGGAACTGGAAAAGGGAAATTGTATTGATTTTTAAAAGTGGGCCTAGAGCCAGGCAATTTATGTACAAAGAGACGAAAATCCTAGTGAGAGGAAATTGTCAGAAACATAAGGAAAATAGTAAAAGCTATGTGGAAACAATCTCATCGGGTTTCAACAATGCTATTGCTCATATATTTTTGACTATCTCATCTCCTTGATGTTAGAATAAGGTGATTGAACTGATCTATGCCATTTGAACTGGTAGTAGTGATGTAGTCTGTAAGTAGGTGATCTTGACATGCCATAGTCGTACACTTTAATCCTTAACTTTTTCCTAGACCGCCCATTCGGGTTTTCAGTCTACCGGGATACCCTTTTTTGCCCAAGCCGCCTTTGCAGGTTTTCGACTTGTCGGGTGTACATTTTTTGTATATATGTCCTTAATTTTTCCCCGAACCCTTTTGGTTCGTCAGGACGCCCTTTTTTTGCCTAGGATAGTTAACCTAGTGGTTCTCGTTTATGTGTAGTATTTTTTGACTATGTCTGCGTTCACAGGATGCGGGAAATATTCTCCGTCCATAGTGCTCAATATCATGGCTCCGCCGAAAAATACTGTCTTGACTACAAATGGCTCTTCATAGGTGGGAGTCCATTTTCCCCTGGGATCACTTTGTGGTAGGATTATGTGCTTGACTACTAGATCGCCAACATGGTACGCTCGGTGCTTGACTTTCTTGTTGAAAGCTTTGATTATTCATTTCTGATATATCTGTCCATGGAAGATGGTTGCGAGCCGTTTCTCATCAATCAATTTTATCTGGTCAAGTCAAGTATGGACCCATTTCTCTTTGTCTAAATCTGCGTCCTTGAGTACTATGAGTGAGGGTATTTGAACCTCGATAGGTAGAACTACTTCCATACCATATACGAGAGAGAGATGGGTTGCCCCTGTAGATGTTCGTATTGAAGTGCGATAACCGTGGAGAGCAAATGGAAACATCTTGTGCCAATCCTTATATGTCATTATCATCTTCTGTATGATCTTCCTAAGATTCTTGTTGGAGGCTTCAACTGCGCCATATCTTTGGTCGATATAGAGAAGAGTTGTGATGCTTTATCTTGAATTGCGTGTAGAGTTGAATGATCATCTTGTTGTTGAGATTGGTACCATTGTATGTGATAATCCTTTCGGGGATGCCGTATCGGTAGATGAGATTATGTTTGATGAATTGAGCCACGACGTTCTTGGTAACAGATGCGAATGAGGCTGCTTCTACCTATTTGGTAAAGTAATCAATAGCGACGAGGATGAAACGATGTCCATTAGAAGCGGTAGGTTGGATTTATCCAATCATGTCAATGCCCCACATTGCGAAAGGCCACGGGGCGGTCAGAACATTCAATGGAACTGGAGGTACGTGAACTTTGTCTGCGTATGTTTGGCATTGGTGACAAGATCGAGCATATTGATAACAATTAACTTCCATAGTGGACCAATAGTAACCTGCTCTCAAAATCTTCTTAGCCATTGTATATCCACTACAGTGGATACCAAATGCGCCTTCATGTAACTCTTCCATAATTCGTTTGGCTGTCTTCTGATCTACACACTGGAGTAAGGCCAAGTAATGGTTGCCTTTGTATAAGATGTCGTTACTGAGAAAGAACTTGGCGGCGAATCTTCTTAGGAACTTCTTATTGTTGACAGATGCCCCTTCAGGGGATTCTTGAGCCTCGAGGTAGCTCTTCACTTCGTAGAACCAAGGTTTCTCTTCTACTCTTTCAGTATCAAGTAGGAAACAGTACGCTGGTTCGTCTAGTCTTTCAATCATTATCTGAGGAGCTTCGTTGTCCCACATGACTTTGAACATAGATGACATGGTAGCTAAATCTTCTGCCAACTGATTCTCTTCTCGTGGGATGTGCTCGAAAGTGATTTCTTCGAAGTAGGGGATCAGATTCAACACATGCTCTCGATACACAATGAGGTTCAGATGCTTCGTATCCTATTCTCCCTTGATCTGAATGATCACCAAAGCTGAGTCTCCATATACTTGCAAATTTTGATCCTTAAGTCAATAGAAGCTTTGATACCCGTGATGCACGCTTCGTATTCATCCATATTGTTGGTGTAGTCGAAACATAGTCTGGTGGTGAAAGGTGTATGACCGCCGTTGGGAGATGTAATTATGGCGCCAATGCCATTGTCAAGTGCGTTAGAAGCTCCATCAAAGACCATAGTCCATCGGGGTCCTGGCTCAGGTCCTTCGTCTGGTCCAAGCTCTTCGTAATTAGTGTAACATAATATCCTTGTTTGGGAATCCAAAATGCATATATTGGTAGTCATCTACGGCTTGATGATCCAAATGATCAGCTACTACACTTCCTTTGATCGCTTTCTAAGTAGTATACTGGATGTCGTATTCGGTCAAGATCATTTGCCATCTTGCTATTCTTTCGAAGAGAGCATGTTTCTCGAATATGTATTTTATAGGATCCATTTTAGAGATCAACAAGGTAATGTGAGTCAACATATACTGTCTTAGTCGTGACGAGACCAAAAGCGCTTCAAGTTTTCTCATTGTGAGTATCTTGTTTCACAGTCGGTAAAATTTTTGCTAAGGTAGTATATTGCATACTCTTTTCGACCAGACTCGTCCTGTTTCCCCAACACACACCCAATGGAGTTCTCTAATACTGTTAAGTACATGATAACAGTTCTTCCTATGACTGGTGGCATCAGGATAGGAGGTTTCTATAAGTACTCCTTGATTTTGTCAAAAGTTGTCTAGAAATCATCATTCCACTTTACCACTTGATCTTTCTTCAGTAACTTGAAGATTGGCTCACAAGTAGCAGTTAGATGTGCAATAAATTTGGCGATGTAATTCATTCGTCCCAAGAAACCTATGATTTCCTTCTCGGTACGAGGAGCTAGCATTTCTTGAATAGCTTTAACCTTAGCAGGATCAACTTCAATACCTTTACCACTAAAAACGAATCCCAGGAGTTTGTCAGATATGACTCCAAAGGTGAATTTGCTCGAATTTAGTCTTAGTATGTATTTCTTCAGTCTGTCAAATAGCTTTCGCAAATGATCAAGATGTTCTTCTTCAGTTTGTGATCGAGCTATCATGTCGTCGATGTAGACCTCTATCTCATGATGAATCATGTCATGGAATAAAGCCACCATAGCCCGATATGTGGCACCAACATTTTCAACCAAGCGGCATGACCTTGTATAGATGCCCTTTGTAATAAAATAGTCTTTTCCATGTCTTGGGAGCCATCTTGATCGATTGTGTAGGAGAAACCATCCATGAAAAAGAAGACTTTGTGTTGTGTAGTATTGTCAACTAGGACATCAATATGTGGAGAGGGAAAATCGTTTTAGCGCTTTATTTAAGTCTCTTTAATCTACACATATATGCACTTTGCCATCCTTCTTAGATACGGGCACCACATTTGAAACCCACTCGGATAATAAGTAAAGCGGCTAAGCGGCATTGAATTGCTTCATAACTCGGCTTTAATTTTCCGGATATCTCGGGACGCTTCGCAGAACCTTTTTCTTCACAAGGAGAAAACCTTCTTTCGTTTGTATTCGGTGTACCACAATGTCAATATCTATACCTAGCATGTCTTCGTAGGACCAAGCAAAAATATCGATGTAGTCTCGCATCATCTGGACTAATTTTTCCTTAACATTGTTCTCAAGACCCGCTCCTATCTTGATTTCTTTTACGTCTTGTTCGGTTACCTAGATTCACAACTTCGAATGGCTCTTTGTGTGGCTGTATAGCCTTTTCTTCTAGCTGTAGTAGTCTGGAAAGTTCTCCTGGCATTTCAAAATATTCCTCACCTTCGTCTTCGGCTTAGTAGATCGAATTATCGAAGTCATATTTAGTAATAGTAGAGTCGTTATCAACGAGATTTGAAGTGAATATGGATATGCAGTATATTACGTGGGTGTGTGTAAGAAAACGTAGCTTTTGAAAGGGTGATAAAGTAAAAGAAGATAGAGAGCACAATACTTTAATGCAAAAGTCCAACGATTTATTGAATGAAAATATGCGAATGACAAATAATAACCCTCACTAGACTTAGAGTTTATTGTTCAAAGCGTAAAAAGTATAAAAGCATAATAGAAAAAGAAATTACTCCTGTCTAAAGGAGATTGGTATAACATCTTCAGTCTTCCAATTGTCGAGTCTATCGCTTGGAGTTGGGAAGATGCAATTGTTGATGTCAAAGTCACCATCATCGTCTTCTTCTGTAGCATTAATTATGTTCTTGTTGATGCGGAATGGAGATTTGCCGACATGTTTGCGGCGTATCATCTTCTATCCTTTGGTAGTGAAGCCTAAACCAGTATTGTCAGATTTAAATGGAAAATCGGGTAGCTGACCCCAAATGGTACAACCTCCTTCTTCAACTACAACTCTATCATCTTTCAACGAGGCTATCTTTGGTGGAACTCTAGTAACTTTGGGAGTGACAGGAGAGTCGACAAGCATGACTCATGGAATCATTTCGAAAGCTTGACAGAGAGTTTCGACGAATTCGCCTTCCATTTCGATGTATCGAAATGAATGCGAATAACACCATGTATTCTTCTTCTCCATACTATAACAACCTTCCTTTTCTTTGGGTATTTGACACGATGCGGTGAAGTATGAGCCTGCCCATGTATCCAGGGCATCCGAGTAGGTAAGAATAAGCTGGACAAATTTCCATCACAAAGAAAGTAGATTCAAAAGTTTGGGGACCCACTTTGATTGGAAAGTTGAGCTCTCCAAGTACTATTCTCTTCGAACCATCAAAAGCTCTTACGATTATGTCACTGGGTTTCATGACCAATTCTTTAGGATTAAGTCGGTCGAGAGTGCTCTTGACAAGACATTTAGAAAGCAGTATCCACCAATGCGTGAGACAAAGTGATGCTCTTGCATTCAATAGATATATGCAAGGCTTTATTGTGTTTTCTTCTGGCAGGAGTTAGATCAGCATCAAAAAAGCCTAAACCATTGTCGGCGGTCAGGCTAGCAATACAACTTTTGAATTGGTCAGCAGAAGGGTCTTGCGGTATGTGAGCATTCTTCAGAAACTTCACCAAGGCTTTAGCATGATCCTCGGAGCACAATAGCAGAGCTAGCATGGAAATCTTTGACGCAGTCTGTCCTAACTGTTCCACAACATTGTGGTCGCTCTTTTAGATGATCTTTAGAATTTCCTCCATTCCTTGTTTGGAGGTATCTTCAGCAACTTCCTTTGGTACTTCTGTCTGAGCAGGTTGAGTCACTTTCTCTTTCCCTCGAGTCTCGGGAGTTGGTTTAATAGGAGGAATGTGAACTGGTGCAGTAGTGTCTTTTAGAGGAGAGATATTTGGAGAAAACACTCTTAAGTTCGGTTACTTTGTGTCGATGATATTATGAATGTCAGGATTTGTAGCTTCGACGGTCTGCCTTCAATGGTTAATGGCTCTTGCTTGATGCCACAGTAGTAAACTTTGTCTCTATAATTCCAAGGTATAGCTTTGTCCAAGAAATATGGAATTGATCTGGGCGAGGTGATAATGAGAGGTGTTGGTGATCGTCAAAAGTGATCCTTATTGTGTTCACATCAGCATATTCTTCGGGATAGTCATCTCCCCATCCGGTTGCGTTGACGTATTCAATTGCAATCTTGTAGCTATCAGGAGCGGTATACTTCACCATGAAGTCGAACTTTCCACTTGGCTGCCCCAAGGTATCCCATACTTCTAATGCGGCTACTTATGTCTTCAATCTTTAGGCTTTTAGAAACATCTTATGAGTTCTCCTGAGATGGAGCTTTTAGGAATAACACTTCTCGGTTGTCCATCATGCGTTGAAAAGCGTCTCTTAAACCAAACACATCCATCGATTCGGATGCACACCGATAGTCGTGAGGACATCACGAAATACACACTTGCAACAAATCTTTCTTATGTCACCGAGGAATGGTCAACTCATTCACATCAAAGACATAAGAGTAATTGTCAATAGCATGTGCACTTTTACCATGGTGAGGGCATTGTGCATTGATCACATTCCGAGTCTCGACGGAGGAGTGAATCGATTTCTTGAGCTTGATCATGTCTTGAATCTTGTTCTTGAGCCCAATAGTTGTTGGTGTCATGCCCCGGGCTGTTGGAGTGGTATGCGCATCTTGCATTGGGATTGTACTTTAGAGAGGAAGTGTTGACATGTTTAGGAGGATCCCTCAAAGTAATCAGTTCTACTTTCAGCATGTGTTGTAGTGCTTGAGATAATGGCATGTTGATCTTCGCAAACTGTCTTCTTGGCGCGTTTTGCCCACACATGTTGATTTGTTGAGGTTGGACTAGCGTGGGATTGAAGATCAGGACTGCCCCCACAGATTGATTGTGGTCAGTTTTATCACGGCTCTTCTGACCATACACTACATTAGCATCTTTCTTCCTGCCAAAAGATCTCTTTACAGTGTTTGAGGATGTTTCAACTTGAATCTTTCTGCTCTTGATTCCAGCTTCAATACGTTTGTTTGTCAATATCATCTCGATGAATCCGGCTAAAGAGTTTCCAATCAGATGATTGAAGAATGGGCCTGTAAGCGTTCCCATGAACATATCAACCAATTCCCTATTAGACAAGGGTGGTTGAACTCTGCCTGCTAAATCTCTCCATTTTTTAGCATACTCCTTGAACGTCTCGTCACGGCCCATGGACATACTCTGTAGTTGCATACGGGTTGGTGCCAATTCAACATTGTATTGATATTGTTTGTAGAAAGCATCTGCCAAATCATTCCAGGTATGAATGTGGGTACTCTCTAGCTGATAATACCACTCTAATTGTGCTCCGAATAGACTCTCTTGAAAGAAATGTATCCACAGCTTCCTGTCTTCAGTATGAGTGTCATACCCCAAAATTTTCCCTCCTACTTCTCAAGACATTTCATACATCCATACTCAAGGATTCCTCAAGGGTTGATCATACAAACCCTCTCCTAGACAATTAACCCAAACTAGGGTTTGGCAATTCTCAGATCCAGATGGACTTCCAACATCTCCAATGTTCATCATGCCTCCCCATATGCTTCAAAGATTCTCCATGTTAAGTTTCAAGCCTCACAAGTCAAGTTTCCTCAGACAATTGCTCAAATGGTTGAAAATCAATTGTATTGGACAAAAAGTCAACTGTGGTCAACATACAGACAAACTTCATGATTCTTGGTCAACATCCTCATTTTGAAGTTACATTCATCATTTGATCAAGGGCTGATCATGATTCATCAAGAAAACCCAAGATTTCCTCAAAAGTCAAACTTTCTAAATTAGGGTTTCTCAGTGAAAAGTCAACTGAACTTTGACTGATCATAACTTCTTCATACTTTCTCAGAAATTTTTCCACAACCTCTTATTTTGAAGGAAATTCAATTCTCTACAACTTTATGTCTCACAAGAATGTTCAAAAAATGCTTCATTTGAGAGGTATGGATCAAAACATTACAGGTCGTTTTCAAAGTCAACAAAAAGTCAACATTTTGTTTTGAAGATATATTGAGCATGAAAACTCCAATTGAGATGAGACCAAAAAGGTTGGTTAGATGATTCTTAGAGCTTTCCAAAAAGTCCAAGAACACTCAAAAATGTGGAAAATTGAGCAAGATACACCATTCACAAGTTGGGCAATTTTGAAGAGATGCACAAAGAAAATACTTCTAAAAATCAAAATTTTGCAAATGGGCTTACTTTTCTTTATCAAACTTGTTCCTCATGCAATTAGGAATATCAAGCCCAATGCCACGAATTTTTATTTTATTTTTCTATTTAATTTGGAATTTATTCATTTAAATACAAATTAAATTCAAAATAAAGTATAAAATCAAAATTAATTGCAAATTTGATTTTTCTCTTTCTTGAGATCAAGTAACTCAATAAATCAGCAAATTTCGAAATTTGGATTGATATGGCAAGATTTGATTGAAAAATTGATCAAAAGAGAAATTTGATTTTGTACAAAATCAAATTTGTTTAGCATTGATTGATGATTGATTCTTTCTCAAACAACTACGAATCTTCTACTATATATACACAACTCATGCCACCTGAATTAGGGTGAAAACTTCTTTGGAGAAACCCTTATTGAAGCTCAAAAGTGCTACACAAGCTACTAGCGACCATCGATCCAGTGGTTTTCAATTGCTTTTGATTCAAACACATTGCTTGGCATCCACGAAGCATTCCAGACCCTCGCATTGCTCAAAACCATCCAGGAATCAAAGAATCCAGTCGATTTGTTCAAGAAAATTTCAAAATGTATTTCAATTATCATGCATTTTAACATGTTTTATTGTTGTTTTGTGATTAGTAAGAAGTTTGCAAGTGATGCAGGGAGTTAATTGCATTTCAATGGCTGGAACTCGATATGCCATAACTAGGTTCTGAACACAATTTAGGGTTTCCCTAAGCGGAAAAATTAGACCACGAAATTGTTATCATTGCATTGAGATATGTGTGGAGATCGAACCATGGTCTTAGAATTCATTTATATTACTTGTGTATGTTTTGATTTTGCCGGGGTTGTAGCCAAAGCCGGCCGAGTTTTCAAAATTTGAATGGGGAAGATGAAGTGCAGCGCGTTTGATGCAACTTCGATGGACGGCGTGTTTACATTCCACTCATTCCAATTTCAAACAATTGAACTGCTCGCTCGATTGGTTGGCGTTCACTATGCAAGGATACCCTCCGGTCATGAGTTGAATCTCCCAGGACCGGTTCCATTTTCTTTTCAAACATTCATATTTTCTTATTTTTTCATATTTTCATATTCTTTAATATTTTCATTTATTTTAATTTATTTCTATTTTTCTCATGCATTAAAATCACCAAAATATTTTCTTTTTGCATTATTTTCATAAAATGTTTATTTAATTTATAAAATTAAAAAAATATCATTTTGCATATTTAATTTTATTCATAATTTACCATTTAAATCATTTTTAATTAGTTTTAATTATTAAATTGTATCAAAAATCCCAAAAATTATTTTAGCATATTAATGTTATTTCCAGCATGCCATATTTTCTCATTCAAAATTTGCATTTTACTAACATTTTCTTATTCGATTTCCTCGTATTTTAGATTTCTCATCTTTTCACGGTTATCCGTTTGGACGATTTCTTTTTCTTGTTTTTTTTTTTAATAATGTAGCTGCAAGGGATGTAATAGTTTTAATTAGGACTTTTATTTCCGCATTTTTAAATTATGTATTGCCCATGTAATAGCGTAGGACATTTACTTTCCATTTCACATTCCCTTTAATTTCCGCACCCTATAATGCTAGTAATGGCGTGTATGGCAAGATAAAATTGGACATAGCTCGCTCTAATTTTCAAAGATAAAATATACGAAATCAACACACTTCACACATGCACCCCTTAGGGTAATTCTCTCGTTGCCTTCTGATTCAATGGTCGTGTCCCTCGAGCGTGAGGTATTCTAGCAGTTTCCTTCCAAACAAATCATCATAGTCCTTCGATACAAAGATCATAAGACCCACGATGTAAGCCTCGAATACATGATCTTGACCCTCGATTTAATAGCCTCGAAAAATGATGAAAGTCCTTGAATGTGCTAGGATACTTCCTAGAAGTTGCCTTCTATGACCATCAGATGTCCCCCGAATGTCACCACATCCAGCGAATAGAGTTACCTCCAACTAATGGTATGGATAAGCTATTCTACGGGAGCGATAAAACAACACGAAAATGACCAATTACGAGTAGGTAATAAGACTTTTAGTTGCTTGCTTTCGATCAAATACTTTCACACCTCACACTTTTGTCAAAGTTCAAACTCTTTTCAAAAGCGAAACATTTCCAAACACTTTGTATACATTCCTACATGAATCATTACAAAGTCAAAGCGAAATTCCTTTTCAAAACATTTTGTCAAACACCGAGAAGCACAATTTTAAAGTGATCTAAGAGCGACTAGAGCCCGTGATAACTACGGATGAAATGGGTGCTAATACCTTCCCTTTTCATAACCCTTCTCCCTTACTCGAATCTAACGAAGGTCTTTTCTGTTCTTTTCACCTTCCCTTAATTGGATAAAAGAAAAGTCGGTGGCGACTCTTGCTATCGCACATTTGCGATACAAAAATCCACAAAGTCGGTTCAGGTGTTACTGAGCTGGCGACTCTGTGAGAGACACCCTAAAGAGAATGCCTTAGGGATTTTTAGATCATCTTTCGCTTTTTGTTTGACTTGCTTGCTTTATCTTTAAGGGTTGCTTGGGTATTATATTTGTGGGGATCCTACACCGGATCAAGGTTTCCTTTTAGGTAAGTAGCAATAAATCGCAGCGACCGTTAGGCGTATATCAAGCGGTCAACATGATGGCTCGTTAGTGTGACACTTTGGATGTCTGATACTCTTCATTTCCAAGTTGAGGATAGTATTTGAAACCTGGTGGTGTCATCAAGTACTAACTAAACTTTTAGAACCTTAATTGACCCATCTTGGCCACTAAAAGGTGAGTGAGATGGTAGGCTTTGGTGTAGATTAAGGTTGGTTGATACTAGATGCTACGCTCATTAAGATCGGACTTTTGGGATATTTTCGGTTCGACCACTTGGTAGTCATATTGAAATAAGCGCCTCACGAGAAAGATCAATGATATGAGATTCCTAGAACCGGTTACTATCATGGGGACGGGATGAACCATCTCAAACTTTTGGTGGGGTAATCACTATACCTCTTGCAAGCCTTAAACCTAGGCTCATTGTGAATTGTTTGTGTGTTCTAAACATGACATCATGACATCATTTACATTGCATATCATCTCTAACTATTTCAGGACCAAAGGTTTATCTTTGCTTTCTGTTTTGTAGGGATTATGGCTTCTCGAAAGACTATCCGAATCAACTTCATGGGTATACCTTCGACTCAAAGGGTGGTTTGAGAAATTCCGACCATGCTCGATTCATCAAAGACATGGTTATCTACTTGATTGGGTATCTCGGTTGTGAAGAAGATATGATGCATGTCCTATTCAGTTCTTTGATCAAAACACCATTGCTTTACATTCCGGATTATCGAGTTGGTTCCTACCTTGGAAGAGTTCTAAAATACTCGGGATACTTATTCTTGACCAAATGCCATTCACGGTTTAGAAAAGGTTCCTAAGTAGAAGAAGACATATCGATATACTTCATGGCTCGGACATTGAAG
Organism: Vicia sativa; assembly: GCA_021764765.1. Lineage (NCBI taxonomy): Eukaryota > Viridiplantae > Streptophyta > Magnoliopsida > Fabales > Fabaceae > Vicia > Vicia sativa. Next base: position 87,801,651 of record CM038793.1, on the reverse strand, counting down.
CCAATTGGGAAACCAGAAGTGGAGTTAAGGGTTTACTTGCTAAGTTCTTGATTAAGAAAGCCCGAGAATTCCTCAAGGTTATGAGTTTCCATGCATTCGAAGACATTGTGGCCTTGCTAATTTATGGTTTGGTTCTATTTCCTAACTCGGATCAATTCATAGATGTCAATGCCATCAAGTTATTCCTCACTCGTAATCCAGTGCCTACTTTACTTGGAGATATTCTACATTCTCTCCACACTCGTACCATCAAAAGACAAGGAACTCTCATGTGTTTCATACCGTTACTTTCCAGGTGGTTTATTTCGCACCTTCCTCCATCAGTTTTGAAGAATGAACAAAGGTTGAGATGGTCTCAAAGTTAATGTCACTCTCGTTCGGATATCCGTTGGGCCTTTTCTCTCAAAAGACTTCACATTCATTGGCGTTGTGGAGAATTCCCTAATGTACCACTACTTGGTATAAGGGAGGTATTACCCTACCCTTCTCTAGCTACGTCGGTTTGGTTTTGCCGAAGAGATGGTCCTCATGATATGCTTCTCCAAGATATTGTGTTCGACTACAATCACGATCTCAGTGCAAGCGAAGGTTCATACGCTTGGGGCATGGTAAAGAAGGCCGATACCAAGACTTTGGGGCACAAAATCCATTCCTTGGGAACCTTACCTCAAATGGGTGAGAGCTCGGTGAAAAACCTCATGATGCCATTCACGCTGTTCTACCGGTAATTATGGAACTGTTGCTATGGTGGCGTACCTATCTTGTTCTCCATCGACATGCCTCTCACGATTTGAAGACTTGAAGAGATCACGGATTCGACAAGAAGAAGGGATACCTTTGAAGCTCGGTGTTATGCAAGTGAAGAAGGTACTAGAGTTGACCAAGCTACTTCAGAGAGGCGAAGCATCAGCATACCTCGGCACCAGAGGGCGCCATGGGAGACTTAGAGCTTTAGGATTTATATGTTTTCTCTTATTGTTGGAACTATCTTTTGTACTTAAAAGAAAAAGAATAAAGGAGTACTAATAAATGTTTGTTCATTGCTTGTTTAACAAATTTAAATCTCTAAGGTCCTTGAAAACATTGCATTGCATCGTAAACATTATATCATAGCATAACATTGCATCACAGGTACATTGAATTTGTTTTCTCATTTGCTCGCTATTTATTTAAGCGAAATGGCTCTTGATCTGTCAAAGATCTCCGAGCTCGAATGCTCGGTTTGAGATGTTTACGGCTTGGTCCAAGGCCAAGAAGATGCGAAGAAGCTCATCCGGGAAGAAGAAGGTTGTTCTTCTCAACATGGCGGGGCGCTACAAGGTGGTCCTAAAGTGGTTAGTCGGATTGAGCTCTCGAAGGAAGTGTCAAGAGGAGGATGAGCAAAGTGACAAGGGTGATGGCGGGTAGTCGGCATGAGCTGAGAAGACTATGATAATGGCCAATACTACGATGAAGATGACAAGTACAAGCAACTTGAAGACGTACGAATCTTGTGGAAAACTGAAGATGTCGGAACTGCATTTTGATGATCAGTCTTGTCCACAGTGTTGTGATTCCTCCCAAGTTCAAAGTTCCAACTTTTGCTAAGTATGATGGCATGTCTTGCTAAAACGCATTTGAAATCCTATGTCGGAAGATCGGTCCCCCACCGATGTGAGAAAGTTGTGGATGCACTATTTTCAAGAGAGTTTGTCCGAACCCGGTTGGAATGGTACTATCGACTAGAAACGACCGTATCCATGCTTGGAGTAACGGATGCTTTCTAACAATATAGTACAATGCTGAATTGACACCCACTCGCATGAACTACAAAGCATGTCTATGTCGTGATGAGAAGTTCAGGAGTATGCTCGAGTGGAGAGATCTAGCGAGCGGAGTTCGACCACCCTTGTCCAATAGGGAGTTGGTTGATATGTTTATGGGAACAGCACAGGCCCATTCTTCAATCATCGATTGGAAATTCTTCAAGGGATTCACCGGCGATATTGTGACGAGCATTGAGCGGTATCATAAGTGGGAAGATTCAGTAGAGACATCTTGAATGTTGCGAAGAGATCTTTTGGTGGTAAGAAAAGCTAATCGTATGTGTAGTCGGAGAAAAGAGCCAAGACCGACCGCGCTCAATGTGGGAGGCGGTTGTGATCTCGATCCTACATCGGCACAACCTCGGTGAGACAACAGCGTAACGAGCAGCGCCACGAAGGTTTACAAAGATCGACATGCCATTGTCATGAAGCCTTGAAACACATGTTGAAAGCAGGCTGATTACCTTGAGGATCCTCCTCGAATGTCAATACTTCCTCTCAGAGATAATCCTAATGCTAGTGTGCTTACCATTCCAATAGCCGAGGACATAGTATTGATGATTGTTGGGCTCACGAAGAACAAGATTCAAGATATGATTGAAGCTAAGCGATTGAGTTTGATCCTCCTGTTGAGACTCAGAATGTGATCAACGCTCCTATGCCTAACCATGACAAAATTCCAATGTTGTTGATGAGGATACTTATGTTTTCAACATAGATGACTTGACCATTCCTCGATGGTATTAAGAGGAATTTGCTACAGATGGTGTCGACCAGGGATGCCCGGATTGTCGTTGGTGCCCATCTACATGATGGTTGTGCTTGGTTGAGAAGGCGTGTTCGGTGCATGATGGATAGGTGAGATACTATTTACGAAACCACACATCGTTGAAGAAATGTCTAGTTGAATTGACAATGCGAATGAAGCGCACCATCGTATTGGGATACCTTAGAGGCGGTCAGTGGAAAGTATGATTACATGGTGAAGTACACTGTTCACGAAGCTACAAGATTCCTATTGAAGATGTTAAAGGCGATCGGATGGGGTGTGATTTCCCGAAGACTATCTAATGTTAACACTATAAAATTTCCTCTGTGATCCATTGCCTAGAGTGGCGCCTCTCATTATCACTTCTCAAGGCAGGTTCCATATTCCTCGCAAGGCTATCCCTTGGAATTGTGGAGCCGATGTTTACTATCGTGGTTAAGCAGACCCTCGACCATCGAAGATCTTACAGTTGAAACTACCATTCGACATTGACAACATCACGGATCAAGTAAGGTGACCAGAGCGGACGGTATTCTCTCAATCTCTCTCCAAAGACACTGCGACTCATTTCGCATTCGACTATTCAATCCATTCCCAAGCTAGGGAAGAACCATTGACTTCGTCTGCTCGGCCGGAAGTACCAAGGAAGTTCTTGAAGACACCTCGAGCAAGAAATGGAAAGTGCGAAGATTATCAAGAAGAGTGACTACAATGTGGTGGAGCAGTTGGGAGACTCCTTCAAGATCTCCATGTTTGCTCTGCTCTTGTTCTCCGAGGCTCATACTAACGAGTGAAATTTCGAAGAATGCTCACGTCTTGCCAAGACACTACTGCTGCCAGTTTGAAGTTTGTATTGCTAGCTTTGGTATCAACAACGGCCTAGGCTTCTACGATCTTGATTTGACTCCTATAGGAAAGAAACACAACAAAGCCTTGCACATCTACATTGAATGCAAAGGCATTACATTATCTCATGTTTTGGTGGATGGATTTACGCTTTGAATATCCTTGAAAAGCGCTTTTGATCGACTTGATATCGAAGAATTTGGTTACGAGACCCGATGATATAATTGTGAGAGCTTTTGATGGTTCTAGCGAGCAGTACTTGGAAACTCACTCGCCTATTAAAGTCGGTTCCCAGACTTTTGATTCCACTTTCTTTGTCATGGACATCCGTCGACCTCTTCTTACCTACTTGGGCGCCCTTGGATACATGGTGACCTTTACCTCTACCTTGCATGAGCTGAAGTACGGTGAGAGGGAAGATTGTTCACGATGTGTGGTGAGGAATATATGGTCGATCATCTACATCATTCGATATCTCGAGATGGAAGGAGAATTCTTTGAGACTCCGTGTCAAACTTTTGAAACAATCCCAGTCATGCACATTGACTCTCCTACAAATCTGAAGTTACCAACTCCGCCTAGGATGGCCTCGTTGAAAGATGCTGTTCTTGTTGAAGGAGGTAGTGTTATTTAGGGTCGACTCACGATTTTCCTTTCAAATTTGACAAGACTAGTTTAGGCTTCACCATCAAGGTCGGGAAGATGATACTGCTTGCACACTTGACCAATTTCCTTTCGTTAGCAGTGGAATCCATGTTATAGAAGACAGCGCGGTGACTTCGACATCGGCAAGTGGATCTTCTCAACTCCGGACAATGGGCTCGCAATTGGAAGGCGAAGGCGTCATACCAATCTCCTTTAGTGGGAGTAATTCCTCTTGTTTTTGTTTTGCTTTTCGTATTTCTTTATGTTTTGAACTATAAACTCTAAAGCCTAGTGCCTTACCGGGGCATCATGGCTCGTTTGTGAGGTTATTATATCGTTGGACTTTTGCATTCAATTGTTTTGTTTTCTTTTACTTTATCACCCTTCCAAAGCTATGTGTTTCTTACACACCGTGGTACAACTGTAGAATCACTCGAATCTCGTTGATACTTGACTATGCTGTTGCTAAATATGACCCGATAATCCGATCTACCAAGCCGAAGGCGAAAGTGAGGAAGATTGTGAAGTGCCGGAGAACTTGCAGTTACTCTGACAAGAAGAAGCGGAGTTATCTGACCACCAAGAAACAAGTTGAGGTTGTGAATTTGGTCTTGACGAAGGCGGAAAAGAGATCAAGATAGGGCGGGTCTTGAGGCGGTGTTAAAGAAGATTGGTTGGGATCTACGAGAGACTATATTGAGGTTTTGCTTGGTCATACGAAGACATCTTAGGGCTTAGACATTGATATTGTGGTACCGTTGCCAAACAAAAAGGTTTTCTCGGTGAAACAAAAGGTTTGTGCGTAGTCACGAGATGTCGAGAGAAAATCAAGCCGAAGTTATAAGCGGTTCAACGCGGTTTCTTAGGCGTTACTTCCTATCCTGATGGGTTGCTAATGTAGTGCTTTATACCTAAGAAGGATGGCAAAGAATGCGAATGTGTGTGGATTATAGGGATCGAACAAAGCAAGTTGAAAAGCGATTTTCCACTTCCCTCGTATTGATGTTTTGGTTGACAACACCGCTCGGCATAAGTTTTCTCCTTCATGGATGGTTTCTCCGGTTACAATCGAGATCAAAATGGCTCCGAGACATGGAAAGACTACTTCGTTACATAGTGGGGCACTTTACTTTACAAAGGTTATGCCGTTCGGATTGAGAAACGAGGCGCCACTGTCGGCGTGCTATGGCGTTATTTCATGACATGATTCATCACGAGATAGAGGTCGTCGGCGACATGATAGCTCCGATCCGCGGTGAAGAAGAACATCTTGATCATTTCGGAAGCTATTTGATTGATTGAAGTATAGTGAGACTTAATCTAACAAGTGCACCTTTGGAGTCGGTCCGGTAAACTCCTGGGTTTGTTGTCGATGGTAAAGGTATTGAGGTTGACCCGCCAAGGTTAAAGCCATTCAAGAGATACTGACTCCGCAGAAAGAAGTCAAAGGTTTCTTGGGCCGATTGATTACATTGCGATTCATTGCACATCTAGCGCTACTTGTGAGCCAATCTTCAAGTTACTTAAGAAAGATCAAGTGGTAGATGGAGCAGCGATTGCCGAGATCTTTTGACAAAATCAAGGTACCTACTTGAATCCTCGTATCCACATGCCGCCACCGAAGGAAGACCTCTTATCATGTACTTGGCAGTGTTAGAGAACTCAATGGGGTGTGTGTTGGGGCAACATGGCCAGTGCAGTTGAAAAGAGCATGCAATATACTACCTTAGCAAAAAGTTTACCATTGTGAAACAAGATACTCACATTCGAGAAAACTTAGCAACTTTGGCTTGGGCTCTTTCGCCGACTAAGGCAGTATGTTGACTCACACTACCTTGTTGATTTCAAGATGGATCAATAAAATACATATTTGAGAACCGGCTCTCTCCGGAAGAAGGAAGATGGCGGATGATCTGACGAATCGACATCGGTACACTTCTCGAGGAAAGCCATCAAAGGAAGTGTAGTAGGCGATCATTTTAGCTCATCAAGCAATAGATGACTATCGGTCTATGCAGTTCAAATTTCGGGCAGATGTTTTAGTGAGTTCGATTGTGAAGAACCGGGCCTAGACGAAGGACACGAACAAGGATCGATGGACCATGGTCTTTGATGGAGCCTCAAGCGCACTTAGTAATGGCATTGGCGCCATCATTATATCCTACATGATGGACATCGCCTTTCACCGCCCGATTGTGTTTAGTTGCACTAACAACATGGCGGTCTGAGCGTGCATCATGGGTATTAAGCTGCTGCTGACTTAAGAATCAAGTTCTTGCAAGTGTATGGAGACTCGACTTTGGTGATCGATCAGTTAAGGCGAGTGGGATCGAAGCATCCGAATCTCATTCCGTGTCGAGAGCATTCGAGTTTGATCCCTACTTGAAGAGATTACTTTCAACCACGTTCCACGAAGAGGTCGGTTGGCGAGATACATTGGCTACTATGGCATCTATGTTCAAGGTCGATGGGACAACGAGGCTCCCCGGATCATCATTGAGAAGTTTGACGAACCAACATCTTGTTATGAGCTTGATCTGAGCAGAAACGCATGTATGGCGTGAAGAGGTATCTTGAGACTCAGGGATATCCAGCAGGGGCATCACATCCATGATAAAAGTTCTTGAGATTTTCATCCAAATTCTTCCTCGACAACGACATCTTATACAAAGTAATCACGATTTGTGCTTACTTTTGTGTAAACCGGAAAGCAGCGAGCGTATCATGGAAGAGTTACACGGCGCATTTGGTACCCGCTCCGGTGGACACACGATGGCTAAGAAGATTAGGAAACGGTTACTATTGGTCCACCATGGAAGTTGATTGTCACCCTTCAACGATCTTGTCACAAGTGCGGTTATGCGGACAAAGTGCCGTACCTCCAGTACCTGAATGTTCTAACAGGTCCTTGGCCTTTTGCAATGTGGGGCATTGACATGATCGGAGAAATCAAGCCCCCGCTTCCAGCGGACATCGTTTCATCCTTGGGCAATTGACTACTTTACCAATGGGTGAAGCGACCTCGTTAGCATCATTTTAAAGAATGTTGTGGCTCATTTCATCAAGTATAATCTTATGCATCGGTATGGCACCCCGAAGGATTATCACGAGATAACGGTTCCAATCTCAACAATAAGATGATCACGAACTCACTGCAGTTCAAGATCGAGCATCTGACTCTTCTCCATATCGGCCTAAGATGAATAGGCCTTGATGGAAGCGCCAAGGAACATTAAGAAGATTATCTGAGAAGATGGCGGTGACTTACAAAGATTGGCATGAGATGTTACCATTTGCTCTTCATGGTTATCGCTTTCTGATCTGACAATAGAGGGCAACCCCTTCTCTCTGTATACGGTATGGAAGTCGTCCTACCAATTGAGGGTTCGAATACCCTCAACGAGTCCTCGGGAGAGGCGAGAGTTAGGCAAAAGCGATTGGGTCGGACTCGCCTTGACGGATGGTGATTGATGAGAAGCTGCATCCATCTGCCATGGGCGAGATCTATCAGTAGAATGATCAGGCATTCAACAGAGGTCAAGCAGTCTAGTGGTGATCTAGTAGTCAAGCATCATTCTTCCACAAGGAGATCGAGGAAAATGGACTCCCACTATGAGGACCGTTTGTAGTCAAGGCAGTATTTTCGTGGAGACTATGATACTTAGCACCATGGATGGTGAAGACTTCCACCAGGTGAGCGCAGACATAGTCCAAAATA